>CAIGQZ010033024.1:4531434-4544068 GCA_903798205.1 Danio tinwini
TTGGCGTTTCTGTGTGGAGTTTGCATGTTCTCCCTGCGTTCGCGTGGGTTTCCTCCGGGTGCTCCCCACAGCTTCCCCACAGTCCAAAGACATGCAGTACAGGTGAATTGGGTAGGCTAAATTGTCCGTAGTGTATGTGTGTGAATGAGTGTGTATGGATGTTTCCCAGAGATGGGTTGCAGCTGGAAGGGCATCCGCTGCATAAAACATATGCTGGATAAGTTGGCAGTTCATTCCGCTGTGGTGACCCCAGATTAATAAAGGGACTAAGTCGAAAAGAGAATGAATGAATGAATGAATGAATATATATGATCATTGTGGCTGGTGGGTCATGTGATAAACATGACGAATCCCCATGTGAACTTTAGAACGCAATGTATTCTAATTAACGGTCACAAAAAAAAAACTCACGCAGGAGGGTCAGCTGGAGTATTTAAAACTCACGCATGAAAGGGTTAAACTACATCTTTGTTTGTTGTGAACACGCACCCTCTAGTAGTGAAAACTACGTACTGTGCCTTTAAAAGTTTTTAAGATTTTTGTTCTGTAGCAACGTTTGTTTATGAGAAATCTACATGCAAACTAAATAAGATTGGATGAATAAATATCCGTGACTACACGTTTGAATGACATTTGCTTGATCTTGGGTTAGAGGCCATATCATATTGTTCACCACTGTAGTGTATCATTTTTCGTCTGTGAATCTTTTCAAAGGTCAGTTGTCGTTTGATTCCCACTGTGTTTATGGATCAGTGTATCTAAGCCATCTCTTTACAGTGGGCTAAGAAGTGTCATGTTACACTTTCCTGTGCTATTAAATCAGGAGCCGAAAGGTCACAGTTGAGCCTGTGTTCCAAGTGTTGTTTTTGGAGGCAGTCTGTGTATCCTGATGTCTTTTTTTCTTGTTTCAGAGTGTGGTGAAGTTAATGAGGGGAGTTCTTCAATGCATTATGAGACAGGTACTGTTATCCGTTGACTCAACTTACCTGACACACTACATAGATAGATACAGTAGAAAGTAGGGATGCACCGATAAGATTT
Source organism: Danio tinwini (assembly GCA_903798205.1). NCBI lineage: Eukaryota > Metazoa > Chordata > Actinopteri > Cypriniformes > Danionidae > Danio > Danio tinwini. Next base: position 4,532,476 of record CAIGQZ010033024.1, read on the forward strand.
TTTTTTGCCTGATAGCGATTATCATAAAATAAACATTAAGCTAATTCTGATACAGATATTGGCCTATTGCATACAGTACTACTAGCTAGTTTTTCTGAATTAAATTAATTTGCTGAATATAGATTGAATCCATTTTTTTTACAAGAGGCACAAGTTAAGATAAAAATATAATGTATAGCAATCTTGAAATGTGATTTTTACTATTAAGTATTCCTACTTATAACATTATTTGAAATATAATAGAAGAATTTAATAAACTTAAAGTCAGTGCTGTTGCTGTATGTAAATTATACATTTTGCTTCTAGATGTTTTAGCCATAAATAACCAAAAGTTTTGTACCCGTACCCAAGCATGGTCCAATGCACATCTGATATTCTATAGATATTAGATGCTGGTCTGATATTTTGTACAAATCATATGTTTTTTTGCAAGTACTTAATGATTTTATCTGAGAAAAACATTAAATCAATAAAACGATATGTGTTGCCTCAATTAAATTAATGAACCATCAGCATCTGCCTTTTTCATATTATTGCTGGTAGCTTTAAAATCAACCCAAAATTAGCTGATAACTTTTTTAACATCTGGTAACATTGGTGCATTTTCTAGTAGGGAGATATTAAACAGTCAGTTCTCTCAATACATAGCATGAGTTTCACTAATAGCACACTCCTCCTCTATAAACCTATTACACTATGTACTCTGAAGTGCTCTTTCTTCTCGTTTCACGCTTTTACCTCTTTAGCTCGACAAAGTGGAGAAATTCAAATACAGTAAAAGCACTTTGGACAGCCTCCACGCCAAGTATAACACTGGGACCTGTGCCACTGTGGTGGGTGACCGAGAATGGGGGCATCTTCAGCTTGATGCCACCTCCCTATACATGCTCTTCCTAGCCCAGATGACTGCCTCAGGTACATCGGGTTTTGCTCCAAAGCTCACATAACATGACTTAAAGAAATGGTTCACCCAAAGCTGAAAATTCTGCCATCATTTAATCATCCTTCACTTGTTCCAAACCTTTTTCTTTCTTCAGTTTAACTCTCAAGCAGATATTTTGAAGAAACCTGTAATTATTGACTTCTATAGTATTTGTTTTTCCTACTATGGAAGTCAATGGTTACAGGTTTTGAGCTTTTTTCAAAATAACTTATTTTGTGTTCAACAAAAGAAAGAAGCTCATAAAGGTTTATAACCACTTGAGGGAGAGTAAATGCAGCTAAGATAGTTTATCAGATAAACTGACTGTAGTCATAGTTCTTGAGCAGATATAAGTTAATTTAGACACCTAATGTTTTTGTATAATAAACATCTTATGCGTGTGGAACACCAAATGGGTCATAAATTGACAGTAAATTTTTAAAAAGAGAATTAACCAACAATTACAGTTTTTTTTTTTATAATCGTGTGCATTCGTACAGGACTTTAACAAAAGTAACCTGAAAGGGTTAGTTCACCCAAAAAGTCTGTTATTAATTACTCCTCCTCATGTTGTTACAAACCCCTGAAACCGTTGTTCATCTGCAGATCAAAATTTAACATTTTTTGGATGAAATCTGAAAGCTCCTTCATTAACCATGTACAGTAAAGGTCCAGACCCAGAAAAATGCCAAAAAACATCTTTAAAACAGACCATATTTCTTCACTTGTTCAATCTGAATATTATAAAGCTATGAGAAAACAAAAACAACTTTATTCAACAGTTTCTTCTCCTCATTGTCAGTATATTGCATGCACTGATGTAGAAAGCTTCCTCTGTTTGAAATAAAGTACAGGTGCTTTTAAGGTAATATATCAACAGGCAACTGAGCCGGATGCACATAAAGTGCACAGCTCCATTGTGAACACATGCTCTATACTGACACTGAGGAGAAGAAACTGTTTAATAAACATATTTTTGTTTTATGTGCACACAGAAGTATTCTCATAGCTTCATAATATTCCGATTGAATCACTGATGAAATATGGTCTGTTTTGAGAATTAAAAAAAAATATTTTTTGGGGGGTATTTTTCTGAACTTTACACATCTTGTGACTGTTTCTCTTTATGAAAGCTCTCCGATTCCATCTAAAATCATTTGTATACTAAAATGTCTTCATTTGTATACTAAAGATTGTTTTTATTTTGGGAGAACTAGCTCTGGAAGTCCTATAATCTGATTGGCTGTTGCCGGTTGAAGCTGTAGCCTAGCAATGACAGAACTTCTTCCACATATCCTGGGTCTTTTGTTCATTTAGGGCTGCACATCGTGTACACTCAAGACGAGGTGGATGTGGTCCAGAATTTGCTGTTCTACATTGAAGCTGCATACAAAGTGGCTGTAAGTTTCGCAGGATCTGTAATATGCTGCTAGCTTTGACATTTTAAATTATTTATGTTTTATACTTTTAATAGTGTTTCCATCAGTGTTATAGAAACACTATAAAGGATTATAATTCACATACAGTTGAAGTCAGAATTATTAGCCCCCCTTTGTTTTGTTTTTTAAATATTTCTCAAATGATGTTTAACAGAGCAAGGAAATTTTCACAGTATGTCTGATAATATTTTTTCTTCTGGAGGAAGTCTATTTGTTTTATTTTGTCTAGAATAAAAGCAGTTTTACATTTTTTTTAAATAAACATTTTAAGGTCAGTATTATTAGCCCCATTTAAGCTATATTTTCTTTCAATAGCCTACAGAACAAACCATAATTATACAATAACTTGCCTAATTACCCTAACATGCCTACTGTAGTTAACATACATAAGCTAGTTAAGCCTTTAAATGTCACTTTAAGCTGTATAGAAGTGTCTTGAAAATTATCTAGTCAAATATTATTTACTATCATCATGACAAAGATAAAATAAATCAGTTATTAGAAATGAGTTATTAAAACTATTATGATTAGAAATGTGTTGAAAAAATCTTCTCTCCGTTAAACAAAAATTGGGGAAAAAATAAACAGGGGGCTAATAATTCAGGAGGGCTAATAATTCTGATTTCAACTGTATATGGTTTTGTGGTTTGATTTGAGGATTATGAACCTCAGAAAGATTAGCAAGCAATTACTGGAAGCTAAAGAGGATGTAAATAATTAACACTGAAGAATTATTATGATTACTGATTATTATTATTAATATTATTATTTATTGTTTTTGGAGAGCTTCTGTATCTGATGTTTTCTTTCACAATTTTTCAGGACTATGGGATGTGGGAGAGAGGAGACAAAACAAATCAGGGCATCCCTGAGCTCAATGCCAGCTCAATTGGGATGGCTAAAGTGAGTTCACTGAAACACAACAAACCAACAAATCAAAGGTTCCCTTTTTGTCATTCTCTCTCTCACACACACTTCCAGCTAATGTTGTCCCTTCTCCACTAAGCAGCTGAGAATTCTCAAACTGGCATGATGGAGGGGGTTTCAAACTGTGCGCACAAGAGCACTGTCTATTAACGTAGTCTGTGAACACGATCCAATGTAACCTCAACATGGCCTCTCTGGTATTAATGTTCTTTCCCTGCCAGCTTGTGTCATTTCTATTTGTTCCTCTTGTGACACTTTGTTCTTAGAAGAATGGTTCTGGTTCTTTCTCTGTCAAAAGACAGAGTACCAATCCAAGGGCAGGGAACTGGCTCTTAACCTACATTTTAAACCTTGAACTGGTTTGATTTTGTATTACAAATGTAATTGTGGCTCAGTGATCTAAATCATAAATGTAATCTCCAATATTTGGTAGTTTGTGGCCCTAGATTTCAGTGCACAGTGAATGAATACTAGCTTTATTGTGAGCATTGAACAAGATTCTTGCGAGGACAAAATACTGTTACAGCCCCTAAATGAACCCTTTGTTAATACAGGCAGCACTTGAAGCCCTAGATGACTTGAATTTGTTTGGGGCCAAAGGGGGACCAGACTCTGTGGTTCATGTCTTAGCAGATGATATCCAGCACTGTCAGGTAAGGCTATAGAGATTATTCTACCCTGTATTTATATATGAACTATAATATTAAAACAAATTTGAAAATAAAAAAATAAATAAAATACTGTGTTCCTGTGTCCCCCCCCCAGTCTATTCTGAACTCCATGTTGCCCAGAGCTTCAACATCCAAAGAGGTGGATGCCGGGCTCCTGTCTATTATTTCATATCCAGCCTTTGCAGTGGAAGACATAGAGCTAGTCAATATCACTAAGGAGGAAATCATCTCCAAGCTCCAGGTCAGTTCTTGATCTCCAACATGAGGAACCTTTTTTTGAACAGCTGCTTGGTTCTCACACTAGCATGACTTATTTTTAGTTACTTGCAAATCTTTCTGTCTTTAGGGAAGATACGGCTGTTGTCGTTTTTTAAGAGACGGCCACAAAACTCCTAAAGAGGTCAGTAACAACAAATTAAGCAATCTATCGACTGTATAATGATTTTTTTTCTTATTATACCCTGAAAAAAGGTGAAACTGTAAAAAGCGTTAAGTTGTCTTTACTTAAAAAATGGTGAGTGAACCCATTGTCTTAAAATTATTCAGTAAATGAATTATGTGCATAATTATAAAAAAAAAGATTTAGGTGAACTTAACAGTTACAACAGAAGTACTTACATATTTTTAAAGTAAAATCAACTTGTCATTTTTAAGGCAATGAATTTTCTCACATTTTTCAAGTAATTGCTCTTTACAGTGGACACAATGTTGGTTAATACACAGTAAAAAATGCTGGCTTCAACACAATTCCTTCGTTTTATCCCAACACAAATCAAGTAAGTTAACGTACTTGTTTTTTGAAAATTTAAGTGGATTGAACATTCATTCGTTTATTCATTCATTTTCTTTTCCGGCTTAGTCCCTATATAAATCAGGGGTTGTCACAGCGGAATAAACCGCCAACTTATCCAGCATATGTTTTATGCAACAGATGCCTTCCAGCTGCAACCCAACACTGGGAAACACCCATACACTCTTTCATTCACACACATATACTATGGTCAATTCACCTATAGCGCATGTCTTTGGACTGTGGAGGAAACCGGAGCAACCAGAAGAAAACCCATGCCAACATGGGGAAAACATGCAAACTCCACACAGAAACGCCAACTGATCCAGCCGGGACTCGAACCAGCAACCTTCTTGCTGTGAGGCGATGTGCTAGCCACTGTGCCACCTTGACGCTGGATTAAACATAAAACAGTTAAATTGTCCCCAAAAAATTTAAATAAGCAGCTAGTCATTTTTAGTGCAGTTTATAGTTATGTAGTTTAGAATATGTAAATGGTATCCAGTATTTAGTGTTATTATAGAAATGTGTAAAGGTGTAACTGCTAATGTGCCACCTCACCACACGACAAGCTTAAAACGTTATGCAATTCTGAGTGTGCCTCACACAGGTGAGCAGGCTTGACAAACCACCTGTAGAAACACACTCTTTCATCACTTTGATACTTTAACCGACACTGGCACCAGTTTTGCACATTTGCACCAGAAATGTCATTACAATCACTCCATACATATAAAAAAAAACATTGTGCACTTATGAAGGGTGCTTTACACAGGTAAGTGGGCTTGACAAACCACATGTAGAAACATTCTTCTCTTGTCTCTCTTTTCTTTCTAAAAACACCCTTTCCGTACTCTAGCACTCTGAGCACTAACAGTTCTTTTGTATAATTAGGTATTTTTGTGTTTATTACCTCTTTATGTTGAATCATTGATTGACACCTCAATTAAAAGTTGCTTTGGAGAAAACGCATCTGCTAAACCAGTGTTTCTTAACCACGTTCCTGGAGGACCGCCAGCTCTGCACGTTTTATATGTCTCCTTAACCAAACACACCTGATTCAGATCATCAGCTCATTAGAGAGACTGAAAAAACTGTAGTGTGAGACAGACAAAGGAGACATCCAAAACATGCAGTGTTGGTGGTCCTCCAGGAATGTGGTTGAGAAACACTGTGCTAAATGACTGTTTATATTATTATATTTATCTCTTTTTCTAATAGGACCCCAACAGGTTGTATTATGAATCTGCTGAGTTGAAGCTTTTTGAAAACATCGAATGCGAATGGCCTCTTTTCTGGACCTACCTTATCTTGGATGGCATCTTTATCAACAGTCCAGAGCAGGTACTTTTTCTAGTTAAATTTAAAGGAAATGTTTATGGCTGTGAAACAGATTTAAGGATGTTTGCTCATTGCACATAAAAAAACAGGGTTTGACTCAATATAGTTAGAGAGAATTAGACTTGCATCTAATCACGAGCATGGAAAACATTAAAGGGATAGTTCACTCCAAAATGGAAATTCCCTCACCATTTACTCACACTAAAGCGGTTTTAATGATGAGCAGAAAACAAGATATTCTGAAGAATGGTAGAAAAAAGCAGCTATTGATGTCAAAAATGCTATAGAAGTCAATATTTGTGTGTATGTGTGTGTTTCATGTGCATATGTTGCTTGAAAGTTAATTGCCTGAATATGTAGACATACATTCAGATGTGGCAGACTATAATTCTGCATTTCTGTCCTCAGGTTGAGGAGTACAGAGAAGCTCTGGAAGGTATCCTAATTAAACAGAAAGATGGGATCCGGTTGCTTCCTGAGCTCTACAGTGTTCCTCCTGATAAGGTGAGAGACCCTATATTAACAAATATATCTGATCTGGGGAAAATATTCAGATTAATTGATAACAAAAAACTGATTACATTTTCTTTTCATATTTTTTACTGAAACACTTTTATTGATTTCTATTTACCACAATAAACACAACAACATAACACAAAATGGGTGTAACACACTTTACAACCGTACACAATATGATCACAGAATTTAGTTCATAACTACATTACAACTAACCTTTTGCACCCCGTTGGAGAAAGAAAAGAAAAGAATAGAAGGGGGGGTGGGATTATGATTATGATTCTTTTTCATAATTTTAGTAATGTAATTTCCTTTATTTCCTCAGGTGGATGAGGAGTATGTTAATCCTCACACGGTGGAGCGGATCCCGTTGGGAAAGTGCCCTCTGAAGTGGGGCCAGTCGCTTTATGTTCTGGGCAACCTGTTGGCAGAGGTTAGAGGTTACAAGTCATATATTTCCAAATGTTGCACAAAATAATTTAAGAGCAATTATGCGGAAACTCTCTGTTCCATTCTTTTCCATTTCAGGGTTTTTTGGCTCCTGGAGAGATCGACCCCCTAAACCGCAGGTTCTCTGCCATCCCTAAACCGGATGTTGTTGTGCAAGGTATTTTTCAACATGCTCAACTAGTAGCACTCTAACTTTTATGGCAGATTTGATTTATTGCTTGTACAGTGTTTCCGCGAGGTCTTAAAATGGCTTAAATTTCAAAAACTAAATTTGAGGCTCTTAAAAGTCTGAAATTTATGGATATATGGTTTTGTAAGTCTTAAATAATTTTAAAGAGGTCTTAATTTTCCATTGTGTAAAGTTTCTCAATCCATCTCAAAAAAACTTTTAACAAAAGTTCAACTTATTAACTCTATTTACCAATATGGTTTAAATACCTTCCTTACATCCTTACAATAACCTTTGTTTAAACGGTCTCATTGTATTTATATCTGCACTGTGGGGACGCTGACCGGGACAGACTGTTGTGCATAACTTTTTTCATACGTTTTTTAGAGTTTTTAAAAGTTGCTTTGAAAAAAAGGTATATGTAAATACCTAGACTTAGCTTGTTTTGAAACATTTAAAATATGTAGGAAATCACTTGATTAAAAATTTAATAGGGCAGGTAAAATCTTTTCCAGTGGCTATTAGAAAAAAAACCTTAGCATTTTTCCAGTATAAGTATGCAATTTCTTTCATAATGGTTTTAAGAAGGTCTTTAAAAAAAATCTTAAATCGGACATGGTGAAACCTGCAAAAACTTGTTAATTAACCCTGATGTTTGTGCTTTGTCCTAAAAAGTGTCCATCCTTGCTGAGAACGAGGATATTAAGGCGCTCCTGCAGAAGAATGGGATTGATGTGGAGACAGTGGCAGACATCCACCCAATCAGAGTGCAGCCGTCTCGAGTTCTCAGCCACATTTATGCTCGGCTAGGTAAGAAGTGAAACACCATAAAGATTCTCTTGACACTAATGCTTGAATTTTATTGTAGGTTGGAGAAGTGCTCAGATTTTGGATAAAGTGCTTGAACCTGCTTGAAAATATCATGATGTTATTTTCATAATGATTTGTTACTAAATAGGTATTAATAATACTAAGCTGTTTAACTAAAATAAATTGTAGTTTTCACAAGCCTGTTATGACACTTTTAACAGTCATCATAATCTTAAATCCTTTACAGTTTTTACTATTTTTATTAATTTTTTATTACGTATGAACATTTATATGTATTTATGTACATAGTACATCATCTTTGCTTTAAATGACAAAAAACGAATTACCGCTTGTGCGAGTTTCTAATGCAGCATCTATGGGACAGGACAGCAAATTTGACGTTATTTCGCCATCATGAGTCTCAGACTATTTTTTTCATCTTGCTGATAGTCTTTATAACATCATCGTGGAGTTTTTCTTTTATTATTTGAGCAAATAAGGTAAAAAAAAAAAAGTTGTATTCTACCATTCACTGTGCTCTAAGTTTTTCCAACTATGATGACTTCTGCTACTGAGAAAACTGGAAATGTAAAAGGGGTGTATTTTATGTACAATTTTTGCTTAAAGAGCGGAAGAAGACAAAATCATACAGAATAGCACTTCATGAGTGAAAAATGCATGAAATAAAAAAAAAGTATACATTCAAGATCACAGATGACGCATTTAAGGTGTGGGAAAATTACATTTAAGAGAGTGGGTAGTATAGTATAGTAGTATAATCACAGGCAAACTCATGATACAATATTATTCTGATATTTTGTCTCCGATAATGATCACGATACCAGTGATTCTGCGATGTATCACAAGAAAACAATCCACGATATATCATAATATTTGTAAATGAAGGGGAAAAGTGCAAGTTATGAGATAAATTTATTTTTTTTAAGCACATTTTATAGACTCCCAACAAGCTCACAGCTTTCAAAAAAGCTTAAAAATGCTTATGTGCAGTCAGCAGTTTGTGGCTAAAAAAATTACATCTCTAGATTAGTCATAGCTGCAGCATCCCAACTTTGTACAAATTACATTTAACATGAAACTGTCAAATTAGCAATTTATTGCTTTTTACTTTTCTGTAAACTTAAGGCACTTAGCCCTGCATGTACTGCAGCTAATGGCTCATTTCCACTGACTGGTACAGTACGGTACGGGTCGCCTTTATCAGGCTTGTGTTTCCATTGCTAAAGGGGTACACAGGGTAAAATCTGCTCTTCTTTTTGGTTTTGTGGCTGTTCATCAAGATGACGACAATGTTCATTTGAGCCCAGATTGAACAGGGCTCGTTATTATATGATATTATATGGATATATAGTCTCTCGGCTGTGTATGAAAACATGGCGGCTCCTTTGTTTTTAATCTGGCTTGTTGCGTGAGCTCGTGTTGTATCTCTGTAAACCAATAGCGTTCAGCTGTGCATCTAGCTCCGCCTTTGGGATCCTTTTGGTACCCTTTCTCGTGTTTGGTACCCTTTCGAAAGGGTGCTGAAAAAGTGATACGGTACGGTTTGGTTCGACCCGTACCGTACCAGTCAGTGGAAACGAGCCATAAAGCAGTAAATGGCTGCAGTGCAAGTCCATAAATTAATTGAGTTTTTTTATATATATTTTTTTTATTGTGGAAAATAACCCCCACTTCAAATTCAACATGAAATTACACTTTTTTTTTTATTGAGGTCTTTTTTATATTTAAATAAATATGGATACTTGGTGATAAATATTGCAATAAATCTGCATATCAATATTTGTCAGACCTCTTGTATTCCAACAAATATCATCTGATATAATGTGATAAAATATGTATATGTATGTAAGTCAATATGTAAATTGCCACACTTGTAAAGTGCTGAAAAAAGTATGATGTGTACCAAATCTGTAATATGAAGAATTACAAAACTGGCTATCTTTTTCCAAGGGCGCAATGAGAGACTGGGGCTGACCGGCAGACCTTACCGAAGGATCGGTGTGTTGGGAACCTCAAAGCTGTACATCATCCGCAACACCATCTTTAGCTTCACACCTCAGGTTCTTCATAATGTTCTAAAATAGGCATGTCTGAGTCTTATGTTGGCCTAGAGCAGTGGTTCCCAAAGTGGGGATCACACCACAGTGAGTGGGGGTCGGCTGCTGACGTTTAAAAATCAAATAAATTTTATTCAACTATTAGTAGTACCATATTTTACCCATATCCTTCCAAAAATGTGTAAAAAAAATAAAATAAAAATCAGCCTTTCGAGTTATTTTTTTCTCATTGGATTGCGATTCCTGGAGTGATTACGTTAGTTAGATTAACTAGACAGTAATAACATTAGTTGCAGCAGATCAAATTTAAGCATTATGATAAGCTTTCTGACATCTTTTTAGCACTCACATACATATTATAAATGTATAACATTTTAAAAAATGATAACACATTATAAATGAATACAGATCACTGAATGTGGAGGATGATCTCTGAGTCTCTCAAATTAAACCAGTAATGTACTTGGTGTGTTTCAAATAGTGTGCTGTTTCTTATTATTACTTATCATGCTGAAATTAAACAAATTCATAAATTACTATTAAAAAATACATGGAATGTTATTGTGTTGTCAATATGCTTGTGTATATACAAGCCTGTTAGTGTGTATAATTAACATTAGTATATTTATAACCACCTTTGAGGATAGTGGGGGTCGCGAGACCCTGACTGCTGGTCTTAAATAAACACGTTTGTGAGATTGAACTGACATGTTGAATGACTGATGCAGTTTTCTCTCTTTGTGCATTAGCTGTCTTTATATCACTGTCGCTGTAGTTCATAGATCATCAGCAGTTCTATCTGGCCCTGGACAACAAGATGATCGTGGAAATGTTGCGCACTGACCTGTCTTATCTTTCCTCTCGCTGGAGGATGACTGGCCGTCCGACAGTTACTTTTCCCATCTCCCAGACCATGCTTAGTGAGTGAAAACTGCTTTGTCTGTGAGTGTAGTGTCATCTAAATCTGTATGATCTGCATAGTTTTTTTTCTCTTTTGTTTTTTTATGCATTTCTTCCTAGACCATGACCACACTGACTTGAACCCTGCTGTTTTGGCCACACTTAAGAAACTACAGGATGGGTACTTCGGAGGAGCAAGGTCAGATAATGAGGATATTAACAAATGTCATTAGTGTCATCATCAATACAAGTTAAAGGGTTGCTTAATTACTTGCACATTTTGTTAGGGTCCAGACTGGCAAGTTATCAGAGTTTCTGACCACGTGTTGCTGTGCTCACCTGAGCTTTCTAGACTGTGGTAAGACACGCTCCAATAAGGGCTGGGATGAAGATGATGATGATGTTGAGGATGACTTTAGAGGTGCTGTGCATGACCTGAACTTCAATGATGGTAAGGGGGAAACTGCCTTGACAGAGAAGCTTTGTTTGACGATTCTTAAAGGGATAGTTCACCCAAAAACTGACAATCCTGTCATCATTTACTCACCCTCCACAACTTCCAAACCTGTTTAAGTTTCTT
>CAIGQZ010033024.1:4549068-4564558 GCA_903798205.1 Danio tinwini
CATGCACATATATTATGCAAATACAAACTTTTATTTTGTATGCTATAAATCACGTTTAAACGTTAAAGTTGGTATGTTTGTAAGTTGGTATGTTAACTGTATTATTTGAATAATAATAATATGTTATTATAAAAAATTCTAATATGCTAAAAAAAATTAGCTTTTTTTCCTAAGTTAAATCTATAAAACACCATATATTTTTTATACTGCAAAATAGTTCACAATTGCAGACACCTGTGAAGGAGTGTCATCACATACTCACCTTCATATAAATCTAATCTAATGAGGTTTTCCTTTTTTATGGAAGACAAAAGGTTTTATACCATAAACATTTACTTTATTGGTAAACAAACAAAACAAATGAACCTATTATATACCTTTTATGTCTTGTATTGCTGTCTTTTAGTAATACGCATTTTTCTGTGTACATTTGCATTTTGTTTTGTTTCTCATTGCTTGTTTGTATGTTTTTTTTCAGATCTCCATATGTATCTTCCCAATAAGCTGTTCCGCTCACCTCAGCCTGCACTTAATTTAAAAGACTTTCCAGGACAGCGGACGGCTCATGTGTGTGAACACTGACACACACACACACACACACACACACACACACACACACACACAGATGGTCATTTAATAAAACAAAGCGGAGATAGCAAAAAAACTCATTTTTTTTCTTTTTCTTTTCTTCACATCTGTAGAGTTCAGACATTGTGGTGCTCTCTGAAAGTAACCTGCCTCGGGACACTCATGGTGCCATTGATTACAGTACTCTGGTGCAGGTGCTTAAAGACACTCAGAGCCTTCATGATCAGGCAGACATCCTCTACATCCTTTTCAAAGACAAGTATGTCATGTTTAATTCAAAGTTAAATGAATATGGGGACACCTTTATGCTGTTATTTTGTTTAGCATTGAATCGAATACATGTGTTTTCCTGCAGGGGAATGGACTGGGACACTCAGCTGCATGGGAAAGGCACCACTGTTAAGAGTTTGTTAGTCGAGCTCTATGAGAAAGCGGGAGATCTGAGGTGTTGGGATATCATCCGTATGATTTCAGGCATGCTCCGCAAGAAAGTGGAAGAACTAGACTGGGTAAAGATCAAACTATCGACACTATTTGCTCCTGTGATATTTTTATTCTTTTTTAAATATTTCCCAAGCGCTGTTTAACTGAGAGAAGTCTTTTTAAACGTAATAGTTTAAACAACTAATTTCTAATAACAAATTGTTTTATTGTCGCCAATTATAACTACATAATATTTTACTAGCTATTTTGCAAAGCATTATTATGTGCAATTAAGTGACATTTAAAGGATTAACTAGGCAAGTTAGGGTAATTAGGCAAGTCATTGGACAACAGTGGTTTGTTGTCCAATAACAATATTTCTAATAATATTCACTTTCTTATTTTTTTTTGGTCTCACTATATGTTAGGTATCGGTAACCTCTATATACAAAAAAGTACAATGTAAATAGTACAAAGTAAAATCTAAATCTATTGCAGAACACTTCTGGTGCTCTTGAGGTAGGATACGGGTAAAGTTAAGGACAGGTTTGGTGGTATGGGTAGATTTAAGGGTGGGTTAAGATCTAAGAGATGGTCAACAGTTTAATTACCAGGGTGTCCGTGGGGTATTGAAATTGGATACATCAATTTAAAGAAATTTAATGCCTTTAAAAAGTATTTTAAAAAGAATTATATGTTATTTTATGATGTATTAAATTGTGTAATTTTTTTAATTTTGTGTAACTAAAGTTTGCCTGAATTTAATCTGCAATTATTAGGATGCTGTGTAGTTTATAAAATTGATAAAACCCTACTAGATTTGATAACGCGTTGCTTTGTTTATTGCAGTAACCAAGTAAAACATTGAGTGGTACGGTACAGTACAGTACAGTTCGGTACGCTTTTATGGCTGTTTACACTGTCAAAAGGTACCAAAAAGCGAACTGTACCATACCACTTTTTGGGTAGCCTTTTGGAAGGGTACCTAGCACAACAAAAGGGTACCAAAAGGCGGAGCTAGAGCATAGTTTTTTACAAGGCCTTCTAAAGCGCGAGCGGTTTCTTGCTTGCCCTCACCGCGTGCATAATAACGAGTGCATAATTATTGAAGTGCTTCTGACATCCTTTCAGAAACTAACAAAAACTAAGGAGAAGCCAAAAAAAACCCCAAAAAAACAGGGCAAATGATTCTTTCAGCAACCTAAAAGATAAACAAACTGCCATGTTTAGCTATTATTATTACCTTTTGGACTATTATGAACTCGGAATGACTGAATTACTTTCTAACAAGAGGTTAGATGTGCTGGTGAAGATTAAAGATACAGATGAGAGGTTTGCTCTGACTGTATGCTGTGTTGTGTCTTGTTTTTGAAGCCAAATAAGGGCTAAATGTCAACTGTGTGTAGTTTTTCTGTAAGTGTAACATATCAGAGACTATAAGAGTCTGTATGTGTTTATATATGTTGCATTTATTTATTTATTTAATATAATTGCAGACATTACAGTAGGCTTTTTTATTAATCTGCAGTTATAATCAAATCATGTTCATAGTAAGGTTAGTCATAAACATTTATACACAAGTATTTATGTGTATAAAGCAAGTTTTGTCAGAAGTGCTTCTCATATGATATGTGAACGACCCGTACAGCTTTACTTTTCCTCAAGTGAGAATGACGTTGACTGAAACTATCTGCCGTACACCACACCCACCAATGTTACCTTATTAGCAGTGGAAGCACGAGCCTGATAAAGGTGACCTGTACCGTACCATTTTGTACTACTCGGTGGAAACGGGCCATTATACCTGCGCCACCTGCTGTATTAGCATATAATCAGTATATGAATAATGTTTTAGTTTAAGAGTAGTTTCTTACAATCAGTATTTATTAAATATACTGTAACTTAAAATGTTGTCAATGTTACAAGCAGTATTGGAGAAAGTTACTTTTGAAAGTAATTCATTACAAAATTGAGTTACTCTCCAAAAAAGTAACTAGTTGTGCTACTCAGTTACTTTTTATGGTATTTTAAGTTACGCGTTACGCTACTTTTGAGTTATTTTTGCGTTTCTTTTCCTTACTGGCTGAGGGTAGATCTGCAATTAACAACACACTGTATAATCTACATTTACCTTTGAAAAACACATTAAAAAATACTAATGTAGGATAATGTTATCTTCTGAGAACTTCCTGACCCCATAGCTCTACATGCCATATATACAGATTATTGAAAGTTTAAAGAAATGCGTTTGCTACTTTTGTACTTTTTTGTCTTTATTAGTTACGTAAAATCACTGTCCATTAAGGACATTCTTTTGATGCGTTTAAAATAATGAATGCATTCTCCCAATGAAGCTACTTTCATTTTAATTCAGCAATTTATTTTTAAAAGCAAACTTAGAAATGTAATATTATTATGCAACTTGCGTTACTTAAATGCTTTACCCTTAACACTGGTTACAGATTGAAATCTAAAGGGGCGATGAGATTTTAAAATGTATGAAAAGAGTCTTAAAAAAGGTCTTAAAAGGTCTTGAATTTCACTCTCTGATTCCAGTATGCACCAATTACAGAAATGAATTACAGATAATTATATGCAGGAATTGAATCAATGATACGTACAATGTAAAACATGTACTCACACAATAAGTACATTGTAACAAATGATTAATTTCAGTGTAAGTACATATTAGTTAAGGCCACTTAATAAAAAATGGGACCCGTTTAATTATTATTAGTTGTTATTATCATTATTTATCATATTATTATTATTATTATTAATAATAACAATAATTTATTATTGTTGCTTATAGTTTTTTTTTAAATAAATATAATAATATAGTTTTTATTCCAGCCTAACTAAAAGAAGTAGCACGTTCTCCTGAACAAAAACATATAATACTACTGTGAACATTTCCTGTCTGTTAAACATCATACGGAAATTATTTTAAAAAGATTAACATTTCACAGGAGGGCTAATCATTTTTTTCTTCAACTTTTTAGATCAACAACACTCCTACCGTCTTTCACACATTTTTCATAAATTGGTCTGTATTTTGGCTCTTGGTTATTTTTGTAGGCCTGCTCAGATTTGCTGGCTCATCAGAAGCATTTGACAGTCGGTTTACCATCCGAGCCCAGAGAGAAAACCATTACAGCGTGAGTTATCTTGGTCATTGCTAGTGCATGTGATGCTACAACAGGGCAGTATATTGTTTGCATGTGTGTGAGATCTAGATGTTTTTTTGCAGGCCTTTGCCTCCTGATCAACTGGCCTTACTGATTGATCAAGCCAGCGAGAACAACATCACTATTGCCATCCTCACACAGGTTACACACAAACATGCTGATTTTACACAACCATTCACAGGTTTGGAGTCAGTAAGATTATTTTTTTATCTCAAAGAACTTTAAAAAAATTATGAATACTTGAATAAAAGAATTAAAGTGACCATGATGAAGAGTAACAGTTAAATAAAAGTAGTCTGTGAAGGATGACTATGTAAAAATATTTAGATTTCAAATAAATAATGTTCTTTATAACTTTCTGTTCATCACAGAATCCTGAAAAATGCATAATGATTTTTATAAAAAATATTTTCAGCATTGATAACATTAGAATGATTTGTGATGGATTATGACACTGGAAACTAGAGGAATGAAGCTGAAAATACAATTTTACAATTTAAAAATACAATGATATAATGGAAAAAAATGTTTTTTTGTCACATTATTTTCTACTTTTTATTAAATTTTAATTTTATCATAATTTAAAAAAGATTTTAATATAGGTTGATGTGTACACATTGTCTGTTGATTGTGGAGGATAATATAAAATAATAATATAGAATATTATTATATTGTATTATATATTATTTATACAACAGTTCTGTCTAGTTCACTAATCTGATTGGCTGATATCAGAACTCGTACAGCCTCCTCACCCTTGTGTATTACTGCGCCCACACGAGTGGCGAGCAGGGTATTACAGTTTGACATATTGCAGCTGTTGGACAACAGAATGTACTTTTGTAGCTTTTTTAGGTGATAATATAGTTGTTTAGATTACAACTTTGCAGTTTATTTATAAAAATAGTGCCTATTTTAAATATTTATAATTTTGGAGATTCAGCGAGTCGGCATCCATCTGCCTGTCATACTGAGCAGAGCAAAGATGGTTGACATTCTGCCACAAGATGGTGACAGAGACCGCATATTAAGCCCTTAGAAGAGAAAAACGGTGTAAATTTCAAACCACAGCTGATCAAATCTTTAAAAAACTGGTAAGGGACTTTCTAAGTCAATCTCTCTCTTTTGTATGTTGGAGTGCTGTATTTATACCATTGTCTGGTAGTGTTTCTGGAAGTGTTTGCTTTGCTCTGGCTTTTTTCGGTGTTAATTATTGTGATATCCTGATTGCAACAGAGAAATACTGGGAAATCTCTGTAGACTGATGGCATTTAATGCTGTTCAGCTGTATAATCTTAAAATGTGAGCAAAATAACCTGTTTTATCATCACTTTAGACATTACGCTAGAGAATCATTCAAATACTACTTAGCTCTGAAGTGAAGTTTGTGAAGTAGTAACGGTTTCTGCTGTTCTGACGTCAGCTGCAGATGTGAATGAATGGCCGAAGAAAGTAGTTCCTTATACAAAAGTGTTTTTAGACTCTTCATGTTTGATATTTTTTATTTTTTATTTTATATACATGATTATGCTGTCAATCTGTTGTATAAATGTAATATTTCACTTATAGCTGTGTGATGTGGCTGTATATCATCACTGATGGGGCACAATGCACACCTTCCACCAGTGCTAGTATACAGCCATATCGCACTGCTACGAGTTTGATATTACTCATAAGATATTCCCATGCTTTTCATATCAGTAACTGAAAACCATCATCAGATTAGCCAAAATATTTCATAAACTTCGAATTTTCTAATCGGTGTAAGGTGGTCTTTCTTTTTAATATACTTGGTTGTTTTTGTGTGTGTGATAGGAGATCATAGTGTATCTAGCGATGATCATCAGAACGCAGCCCAGTTTGTTCAGTGAGATGTTTCGGCTGAGAATCGGCCTCATCATTCAGGTTATGGCCACTGAACTGGCCCAATCTCTAAACTGCTCAGGTATCACATATATTATCATTTATTATTAAATGTCATGTGTTATTACCACATTTTCTGAGATTTAAGGATGTTTATAATGTTTTTTTTTATTTCCAATTAAAATATATGCAGTACAACTCTTGAAAACAATTAATAAAACAAAAATGTCATTTTACTCAAACACAATAAACGATAAACCTATAGAACCTGCGAATGTTCTCAAGTGGCCTCTCCATTTTTTTCAGAGCTTTTTCTACAATCTATCTTTTATTGGTGTTAAAGGTGATGAGGCCACAGAGAGTCTGATGAAACTGAGTCCCTCTGAGTTGAAGAATCTTCTCCACCACATTCTGAGCGGCAAAGAATTCGGTGTTCAGAGAAGTGGTGAGTGATTTCATTAGAATCACTGGGCTTTTAGGACAGCGTTTCTCAATCCCGGTCCTCAGTTCTCTTTTCACATCAGATGTTTGTTTTAACATCTTTGCAGGATATTCCCCCATGATTTCAGTTTGAAGGGAGCATATATCTTTGTTAAATATATTTGTTTCAGTGAAATGGCATTTTAGTGTGTGATATGTGTGGCAAAATAAAATCATGTAATGATTAATATTATTAATGATAAGTTATTATTTAATTATCAATATTTGGGTTGACTTTATGGTCAATGATAGCAGAACCAAACCTACATTAAACTGAACTGCTCATCTGTTTGAACATGCAATTTATTTGTCTAATAATTCAAAGATCAAGTAATTTTCCTGGCCTGGAAAAACAATTGATCTCACTACATTACCAGATTAGTACAAATGACTGCTTTATCTGTGAGTTTAAGTAACTCATTCTGTGTGTAAAAACAGATAATTAATAATAGTTAAAAAAAGATACAGACAACACATATATTTACAACATCCATGTACGAGAGAGAGATCTAATCGTTTTAAGCACAGCTGAATTATCTGAAGACATTTCTGTTGTTATATATAAATAGATAAAATAGCTTGCATTGGTCAGAGTCTGGTCTTCCTTAGGGATTCTAGGTGAGCTTGATGGTTCAAGGCAAGGTTGTTTTACAATGGAAAGCAAAGGTCTGTTGATTTAAGCAGGTTTTTCCTGAGAAAGTAGGCCTTCTGTGGCCATGTTTAGAGATGGAATATAACATGCAATCAACTAAGGTTCCTGTGTTGTCTCACCTTCGGACCTTCAGTAAACGACGAGGAGTTTCCCTTCCCCAATGAACTTTACAATTTTTAGTTTGAGTCTACATTTCCTTTGCATCAATAAAATGTTTGCTGAATTAGTCACACATTTGCCACAAAACATCACATAATCCAGAAATTGAACGATTCTAAATTAGACAAATCAGTTGAGTATCACGTAAAATCTGAATGATTGAATGCTTGAAATATTAAGTAAAGTTCTAGATCATCATATTCTGTAAAGGCATAGTTTTCTAACTAATCCAATACAAAAAAAAGATAAAACAGTACATACATTAGAATACAGTTTCTAGATCTATTTTGAAGAGATGTTCTGTAAGGATTTGCATTTCTTCATTGTATGCTTTGAAGCTTGCGTGCAGGGGTCTGTTTCATTTAAACCTTAGAAAATCAGAGGGGATAGTTAGCCATTTTTTTCTAGAAGTAACAATTATTGTGTCTGATCTGCATCCATTTGTTGCATATGTGAATTGATATTGTATTTATTTAGGGTGGTATAATGTATTACACTTTGCTCTTCAAAAGATGTTTTGAAGAAAGCTGTAAACCTTTAACCCTTGATTTCCATAGTGTTTGTCTTTCCTACTATGGAAGTCAATGGTTACAGGTTTTCAGCTTTCTTCAAAACATCTTTTTTTCATGTTAGGGTAAATAAAAGTTAGTGACTATGTTGTCATTTTTGGGTGAACTATCCTTTTAAATAAGAGGTTCATGCGCAGGGCCAGACAGAATCTGCGGATGTTTTTTGCTATTTCTGCGGAGAATTTTGGTAAAAATTTGCAGATTTCTGCGGAATTATTTTTGGAGTATCATAACTAAAACTTTAAAATGTGAAATAAAAAATTATATATTTTTAACTTTTATTTAATGTTTAAAATGCAAATCCAATTAGATTAACAGTAAATAGTTAACTGTAAGTAAATAAACAGAATTAATGATGGGCTAAAAATCTGCAGAATTCTGCACGCGCAGATTCCGTGTGGGCCTAGTCATGCATCATGTGCGCAACAGTGGGACCAGGATTGGCAAACACTGTTTTAGAAAAATAACTGGAATATTATAAAGTATGTTTATGAATGTATTTAGCATGATTGTTTGAGTAGTTTGTTTGGCTAATTGTTTTGATGCTTGATTTTAAGTTCGTTCAGTTGAGCCTGGTGCCAGTCCTGTCATCTCCATCCATGAGGTGGGCAATGTTGGAGCCACCAAGAGTGAGCGTGCAGGCATCAGCAAACTGAAGAGTGACATGAAGATGGTAGGTGACTGCACATCCAGACTCAAGAACAAAAAACACATATAGGCCAAATAAACACACGTTTAAAACACTGTAGTGTGCCTATAAGTCATGTTTGTGTGTGTAGTCTGTGTGAATAATAATGTTTAAATGTTTTCAGCTGGACGAGCTCAGATTTTCATGGTCGATCCAAAGTAAGGTGACGTGTCTAATAAGCTGTGGATTAGCCTTATTTAATGTGGTCTAATCTCAAATGAAAGGGATAGTTCACCCAAAAATAAAAATATACTCACTATCTGCTGAACCTAAACCTCTATGAGTTTATTGCTTCTATTGAACACAAAAGAAGATATCTTAAACAAAGCTGAAAATCTGAAATCATTGACCTCCATGGTAGAAAAACAAATACTTTGAAAGTCAATTGTTACAGGTTTTCAGCTTTCTTCAAAATATCAACTTTTGTGTTCAACAGAGGAAATAAACACCAACACGTTTGCAACAAGTGAAGGTAAATGTAAGTAAATGCTGGTGGAATTTCTAGTTTTGGAAAAACTATCCTTTTAATTGAACAATTTAAGATACAAACTCATAAAAATTATAAAACACAATTAGGTGTTTGCATTAAAGGTATGGGAGAAAATCCACTGTACATCTAAAATTTTAATTATTCATTATTTACAGGAATCGTGGGGTCTAAAGCTGCATGGCAGGGTGTTTAATTGCACTGGGAAATTTTTGAAGGTGGTTCATACGCATTTCATCATGTATACAGTAAAAAACTCATTGCCCCTTTGCTGTTTGACTTTTTGCTTTGTAGACTTTCTCAGGTCAGTCCTTCGATGCTGAGCCTGTTGAATTAGGGGTAAGTTCTCAGTTTTTCTGAGCTATATCAACTTTGCAATGTGATTTTTGAAGGGTAAGATTAGGCAGGTAACAAAGTTGCAAAAAGCTGAAAGTGTCTGTGCCTGGAAGATTATTTCATGTGCCAAAACGTGTCGGCTTTAATCAGTCAGATCTTAACAACGTCAAAAAAACTATCACTTTACAGGATCTGTGTGTATATTTAAATCTGTAGTAATGTCATGAGCATCTGTCATGTTTAAAGCACACCAAGAATGATAATTCATAACATCATAATATTAAGTATATTTCTGTCCATACCAAATGAATCAAACAGTCTGTTTATAATAAGCTAGCACAACAGTTTGGGCACCTGCCATTTGAAATGCTTGCGATCTTTAAAGTAGGATCAATTGTAATTGGCTGTTAATTTTTATTGTTCATCAACTGAGGGAAAAAGTGTTAAAGTGATTGCAATGATATCATTCATGTGTCATCTTCACTGTTAACTGTTTTATTTGGAAAAAATTGCCCATCATTACAGTTATCATTCTTAATTTTTTTGACTACTTTGTAAATTCATATAGGCAGGAATTTCAAATACCTGAAAAGGACTGTAATAACTCTTTTTCACATTGGACATGTTTAGATTAGATGTATTTTACATTAAATACAGTAAAACATTGTGTGTGGCTTGCAATCACTATATAGGCACTACACTGTCTGACAAAAGTCTTGTTGTAGATTCCAGTTGTAAGAGCAACACATTTGAACTTAACTTCTAGATGAGTAAGGGGACAAATACTAGATTCTTCTGATGAATCATCTGTTGAACTGCATCTCAATCATCACAAATACTGCAGAAGACTTACTGAAACCTGCATGGATCCAAAATTCTCACAGAAATCAGTCATTCAGGCATTCAGCATGTGAGAGATTAGCAAAGTAGATGGCAACATCAACAGCCTGAGGTATTGAGACATTTGTGCTGCCCTTTACAATGCCTTCTTTGCCATTCCAGATGACTTTATTAATAAGTGATTTGAGTCATTGCAGAGATGTATGGATGCAGTCCTCCAAGCTCATGGGAGTCATACACAATATTCATTATTTTTCCACTGCAGCATGACTTTATATTCTATACTGGACATTATTTCTGTTAAGTGACAAGACTTTCGTCTAAGCAAAGTCAGACTTTACTGTCCTAATTAAATCATTAAAAATTAAGGCATGATCATATTTTATTTTGGTAAAATAAGTGTAATCTAGAGGCTTTTGCCTTTCATATAAACCACTTCTGACACCAAATGATCAACTAGAAGTCAAGTTATTATTTGTTGTTCCTAAAACTTGGATAGGCCACGACTTTTGTCAGGTAGTGTATATATAGGACTTGTTGTATTGACAAGTGGTTAATAGTGTGATTAACCATAAAAAAATCTAAAATTGTTCTATGTTCTAAAATTGAACTTGCAGAGGAGCAGGATGCCTTCAATTGATGGACTTGACAGCTCAGTGAGTGTTGGTGTGTCCCGGGACAGTCGGCAGGGCCAGTGGCTGCGCAGGAGGAGGCTTGATGGAGCTCTCAACAGAGTTCCTGTTGGCTTTTATCAAAAAGTCTGGAAGATTCTGCAGAAGGTTGGAATATTTTGAGTAGAACCTTTTTTGTTAATAACATAAAATGGATCTTAATACTTTCTATATCTTTTTTTGCTATACAAAATAATGTATTGTTTTCCCCACAGTGTCATGGCCTTTCAATTGAAGGCTTCGTTCTCCCATCTTCTACTACAAGAGAGGTTTGCCCCCATAATCAATGTGTTTACAGTGTGTTTACACTTGGATTGTTTGTTTTGAAAATGTTACATTTTCTGCATTATTTCAGGTTCATTTATGCATATATGAACATGAAAATTGCACTCAAATCCTTAGTATATAATGTCAATAAATGATTAAATATATAAGAATAGATGATAAGTACTTGGATAACCTTTTACTTCTGCTGAGATTTTGAAATGCAGATCATATATGAACCTGAACAACAAAAAATCTTATCTGGCAAAGGTATACTGTATTATTGACTACTGCCAAAAATTGGTAAAAATCGTTGATTTTTCTTTTATGCCAAAAATTATTACACTAAGATCATGTTCC
The DNA here is from genome assembly GCA_903798205.1 of Danio tinwini. Lineage (NCBI taxonomy): Eukaryota > Metazoa > Chordata > Actinopteri > Cypriniformes > Danionidae > Danio > Danio tinwini. The sequence continues at coordinate 4,560,637 of CAIGQZ010033024.1, forward strand.
ATAAAGATATACGGTCATGTAAATGTATCAAAAACATGCATTGCTAAGAGCTTCATTTGGCCAACTTTTAAAGACGATTTTTCTCAGTATTAAATTTTTTTGGACCCCCAGATTCCAGATTGCCAAATTTAGTTCTATCCTAACAAACCATACAGCAACGAGAAGCTGATTTATTAGGTTTTATGTAAAAATTGACATATTGACACATATGGAACTTCACTATCTCTCAAGAAGTAATTATGAATTTATGAATAGAAATGGAGCAAGACAGCTGATGCTGGGAGGTCATGTGATGGTAGATGCATGAAAATTAGCATTAGGAACCAAATTCATTCATGATCTAAAGAGTCATGAAATCAGTACAAGTGTAGGTAGTACCTATTTACAAAGAATATAATTTCAGACCCACTGTTGGTCTAAGACCATTAAAACAAGGTGATCTCAGCAAGATTGAAATCAAACTCTGGAGTGGTTTGCTTGTCCTAAGCAAGCAGTCCAACACTGAAGACTAAAAAATGGTGTGTTAACATTTATTCCAAACACTGTATGAAATCCAGTGTTTGTTTTGCTAATGCATGTCAAAATAAATCATAGGTTAACCCGGAGCAAAGATTAAATAAACTGCTTAATTGACATTCGCATCCATTTAGAAATGTTGCTTACAAAAGCAAACTGAACAATCATTGTAACTATTTTAATGCCTGTTTGGGGACAAATAAAATATCTTTAGAAGTACAAACACCTGATTGTCTTTTCTTATCTCAAATATCTAATTACTCATTTCAACCCCTGACTGTACATTTCCTTCATCACTGTTACATCTTCCTCTCTCCAGATGACCCCAGGTGAGATTAAATTTGCGGTACACGTGGAAAGAGTGCTGAATCGGGTCCCTCTACCTGAATACAGGCAGCTGCTGGTGGAAGGCATCCTCGTCCTGACAATGGTGGCTGATGTGGACATTCAGAGCATTGGCAGCATCATCCACATAGAAAAAATAGTTCATATCGCTAATGACATGTTCTACAAAGACCAGGTATGGATGCACATTTAAATTGATGTAAAATATATGGTGGTCACGAGAGCTTAACATGCTGCAGTTAAAGAAAACACAATTAATTACAAATTATGTAATTACAAAAAGCTGCGATCGTTATTTTTTCCATATTGTGATGCAGTTCCTAGAGAAAGCAATTTTAAATGAGGAAACAGTGGTTGTGGCTTGATTTTTCTACCGCAGGCTGAATGGGTGTAGTAAAGTGGGCATTTCATTAGAAAAGATGCAGAAAAAAGTTTTAGGAGAGCTATTACAACCTAACAGACTCCTCCTGCTCACTATTTTTGCCTGTTGTCAAAACTGACAGCTGGAGGGGCGTGGTTAAATATATTAGCCACGCCCATTACTTTAAAATCACATCATCTGATAATTTAAATGAAAACAAACAGGAAGTGCATTTTCAGATTTCATTTAAAGATTAGAAACGCAAACTGTTTTTTAGCTAACAAAATCATATGTTTAATCATCAGTTTGACCATGCGTTTCACATTTGCTCACAATGCAAACAAATTAAGAAAATGTGCTGCAATTTCTCACAACACATGCAAATAGCATGGAACGCAATAGAAATGTCACCCAAAAACGTGACAAACCTGGCTGGGATTTGCTTATTGTGCCATGACTATTGGTCAAGCTATTGGTGATATTCAAAAGGTGAGCTTTTTTGTTTATTTTAACATCCTGATTACGTGATTCCCTCGTCTTTTGTATATCATTAGCCAAAATAATCATAACCTAAATAGTCGGGTCTGTCACTTTTTAGGGTGCACTCACACTAAGCTATCCGAACCGTGCCTAGGCGTGTTTCCCGGTTCGTTTGACAAGTGTGAGTGCTCCAAATTGCAATGTGAGGATTTGCAACATGTACACTGTCAAACTGATCTTTTCTTAATTTGCTGGTGGTGTTTGTAATTGCATGTGTTTTCTTAAATTGCAGCATAATAAGCTCTTTCATCCACCATAAAATGATCTACCATTTTTAAAAATTGTACTTTCATTGCCGTTTGTAGAAGGATCTTGGTGCTGAGGACAGTATTTTGGAGAAGGATCAGTCTACAGGCATCTGTCGGCTCCTATATGACACTGCACCCAGCGGCCGCTTCGGCACCATGACTTACCTCACGAAAGCTGTGGCTGCTTACGTCCAGGACTTCTTACCTAGTGGCGCCTGTACTGTACAGTGACACCTACCTAGGTTTTTAAGTAGCATAGTTTTTATTGTACAGTCAAGAGACCACTATTTTAAAGCAGTTAAGGAGATATTTGTGTGAGTTTTAGTATTAAAGCAAAATCTGCAACTGTATTGAATAAATTCCTTATTGAGCACATTAATATATTTTGTAGTTTACAGTTTAATGGTAATCATGGAGTAGTTCTTAAATTAGGTACATTTGGCATATTTAATATCAGGAATAAACATAAGGCTGTGGGGAATGGAGAAGTACAGTCCACAGTTGTTCTGCTGATAAAAAAAAAAACAGGTTGTGAGTTTACTAAAATGTATGTAATCAATGATCTACAGACTCTATGTACAAAAGCACTTGCCTTTTTTAAAAGAACACTCCACTTTTTTTTTTTTAGAAAATTGGTTAATTTTACAAGTCACCTTTAGCTTAGCTTAGCTTAGCATAAACCATTGAATCCGATTAAAGCATTAGCAGTTTCAATGATTTTCTTATTTAAAGCTTGACACTTCTGTAGTTATATTGTGTGTTAAAACTGACAGAAAATGAAAAGTTGCTATTTATAAACTATACTCTCATTCTGGTGTAATAACCAAAGCAACTTTGCTGCTGTACCATGGCTGAAGCAGGCGCAAACAAAAGTTCCTTGATTATTTTGCCAGTATGAGAGAGTAGCTCCTAGTCATATTGAACTTGAAAATTGGAATTTTACATTTTTCTTGGGTCTTAGTACACGATGCAACTATGAAATAGTCAAAATAACACTAAATAGGAAAATTATCACAACTCTCTTTATTTTTTGAGTGAGATGCTAATGATTCAGTCATCTATGCTAAGCTAAGCTAGTGCTCCTGTCAGACCCAGAGATCAGCTGGAGGGATTTAAAAAGGCTAAACTTAACAAGTTTAGCTCTGTGACTTGTAAAATAAGCCTATTTCCAAAAAAAATTTAGTGTTCCTTAAAGACAGTAAATCTGTCTCTTATTGATATCAATTAAACCGAACGTCTACCCTGACTGAGCTCTATTAAGCTTGAAAGGGTTTTGTTTTTGTTTAGCTCCTAAAAAATATATACTGCATCAGCTATGATGAGAATGTAGTGTACGTTTACAGTCTACAACTTATGGAGAGATGACTACTTTTGTTTAGTAATTAATATTTTGTGTTTTAGACTTGCATTTGTGGTCTTTAAAGCTGTGTTACAAGTGAATGGTAGATGTGCGCATGTAGCATGTACTCAAGAGAAGCCATTATGGAACACTTTATTTATTTTGCTTACAGTATAGTAATTTGAACAAAATGATAATAAATTTAAATAAACTTATTTTACTTGTTAAATTATGAGGATATTTGTGCTTTTTTTGCTGTTTTATATCATAACGGAAGCCAAACAGTACACCATCTTAAAAAAAAAACTTTCTGCAATTTTAATGAAGGTAAATGTAACATTTTTTTTGACTATTTCAAAGACAGTAAAGAAAAAGCACACAATAAGCGGGGTGGCTCAGTGGTTAGCACTGTCGCTTCACAGCAAGAAAATTGCTGGTTCGAGTCCCAGCTGGACTAGTTGGCGTTTTTTTTTTTTGTTCTCACTGTGTTCACGGGGGTTTCTATGGAGGTTTCCTCCAGGTGCTCGTGTGTGTGTGTGTGTGTGTGTGTGTGTGTGTGTGTGTGTGTGTGTG
>CAIGQZ010033024.1:4564568-4587346 GCA_903798205.1 Danio tinwini
GTGTGTGTGTGTGTGTGTGTGTGTGTGTGTGTGTGTGTGTGTGTGTGACATATCAGGACACAAATCTTTATAATGACATGGGTATGACACAGGTATTACAAAAAGGAGGTGAAATACGAGGACATTGGTGACGTCCTCATTTCTCAAAAAGCTTATAAGTCACACAGGATGAGTTTTTCAGGGAGTAAAACTGTACACTGTGTCCTGTGATGGTTGGGTTTAGGGGCAGGGTGGGGTGAGGGCAATATAATCTACGGTTTGATCTGTATAAAATAAATGGAAGCCTATGTAATGTACCCACTTTTCACAAAAACAAACGTGTGTGTTTGTGTGTGTGTGTGTGTGTGAATAAGAGTGTATGGGTGTTTCCCAGTACTGGGTTGCAACTGGAAGGGCATCCACTGCATAAAACATATGCTGGAAAACTTGGTGGTTTATTCTGCTGCTGGTGGTTTATTCTGCGGCGACCCCTGATGAATAAAGGGACTAAGCCGAAGGTGAATGAATGTTTCTGTACCTGATTACAAGACTCCCCAGAAAACCTAATACAAGTTTATTTTACTTGTATCTTTGCTATTTTGCATTTATCTACGCTTGTAATTTGTTTGTTATCTTTAACGCATTATTCACTCTGGTACCATCCTTATCAATCCAAAATGATGAATTCTTTCCAAATAGAGCAATTTAAGTTTGTGCATATAGCAAAATTAAGAATACTTTCCCAGTACTGTGTTGCAGCTGGAAGGGCATGCACTGCGTAAAACATATGTCGGAATAGTTGGCAGTTCATTCCGCTGTGGCGTCCAAGGATAAATAAGAGACTAAGCCGAAGGAAAATTAACAAATAAGAACACAATAAGCCATTGTGTATTCTAAATGTAAATTTAGGAAGCACAATCTTTTTTTCTTTCTCATTTTTTTTTCAAATCTCCATAATTTTTTCAGCAATAACATTTTATTGTACTATTTGAAGTTATACAATAAAAGGTTATTGTGTTCTGTCTGTTTTTACAGAACAAATAAAGAGTTAATTCAAGTTGTGGAAATGTATCAAAATAATGATTAAAACAAAAAAATCTGTCATTGTGTTTAGAAAAACTTAACTAACAGGACTATTAGTACAAAATATAACCCGTACTTTCAGACATAGCTTTTTTATTAAACCTAATTCTGCTTAATTACTCAGAAAATAGGACCATCATCTGTTGAAATTGAATCTAACGTTACAGATTAACCAGTTCTGATAATTTCCACATCAAACACCATAAAACACAGTCAATTTCAATGGTTTGTAGCATGTTTGAGACTTTTTTTAGTGTTTTATGCCACCCATAAAATCAACAGATAGTAGTGGAGATCCAAATTAAAGTAATATTTAGAATCAATACAAATAAAATGAGCGCAGTTATGTTTTTTTCTCACCACTAAGACGATTTTCGTACAGTTTTAACGTAGTTCACGGTTTTTAAAGACCGGACTTTTATTATGAAATAACGGACATTTATTGTTGAAACGTTCATTCATTGTGAGGACAGCCAGAGCTCACTGCAAGGCTGTGTAGTTGTTTATGTGGAGTTTTGGTTTTAATAGTTTAATTTAAATGAGTGAAAAAAGGGACAGTAATGATGATAAAAGCAGAACTCGCAGCGTGGTGTATGTTTACAGTCCGGAATACATACAGACATGTGACTCACTGTCTAAAGTGCCAAACCGGGTGAGATGAACTGCACTTCACTTTACACACACTCCAAAACACAACACACACACATCTGGCAGATGCTTCACATTTCACCTTAACAATTTAACGCTAACGTTTGCCTTAGCTAGCTTAGTACCAACGGAAAATTACACCTTTTGTGATCCATAACAATGTAATTCGTTTAAGTGCTTTGTCGTGTCTCTTAACGTTAACATTATAACTTAATGTTTGTGTGTGTGTGTGTGTGTGTGTGTGTGTGTGTGTGTGTGTGTGTGTGTGTGTGTGTGTGTGTGTGTGAGAGAGAGAGAGAGAGAGAGAGAGAGAGAGAGAGAGAGAGAGTGAGAATCAATGACTGTCTAGAATAAGAGAAAACAATTGGCGAATGTATTTTTTTTCTGTTTATCTTTGTTTCTCTCACAGGCGAGCATGGTGCATTCACTGATTGAGGCGTATGGCTTATTAAAATACATGAGGTGTGTCTTGATTTGTACGTACTGGCACGGCTTCTCTGTATTTAAATATATTTTCTAGCGTGCAAACAATGTTAGCTGACAATTATGTTCTCGAAATGGTTGTTTGTTAAGGGTCGTGAAGCCTCACGTGGCTTCAATAGAGGAGATGGCTGTGTTTCATACAGACTCATACCTGCAGCACCTGCACAAGATCAGCCAGGACGGCGACAATGATGACCCTCAGTCTGCTGACTTTGGACTGGGTAAGGCTTGTGTTAAATTTAGATATCTAAATTTATTTCTTAACCACGAGTATGGATTGATGCACAAGAGTATCAGGAAGGTCAAACACTATAGTTTGAGAGATAGTTGTTCGCTTTATTTTTATAAGCTACTTTCATTTAAAAAATACCCTTAAATATTTCAATTAAAACCTGAAAATATGACCCAAAGTGAAACATATAGACTAATATATATATATATATATATATATATATATATATATGTAAAATTACATGCATACAGTACTCAGCATATATAAGTACACCCCTCACAAATCTTATCTTTTAAATTAATATTTTTAATAGGAAGCTGAACAATATTATATTTGTGCATATACATTAGATTAGTCACTACTGAAGCCAAATCTGGAGCTTAGCTAGCAAAATAACATGATAATGGTCCAAAAACTAGTACAGACACAATTATATGTTATAGAAAAATATTAAATACAAATTTAAAATAAGAGGAAAAATCAATAAAAGAAAAAAAAGGAAAAATATAGTTGAAATGTTGTATATTGTATTTTTTTTGCAATATTTTGCTTGAATTTAATTGTATTATCTTTCAATTTCTAAATATGTTTGGTGACTAAAATATTATTTTAATAAATAAATCTGTTTATAAATCTGTTTTGTTTAAATGCACCAAAATACATTGTCTATATTTACTGAGAAATTGAAATTGATTGCAACAGTCATATATAGTAAAATATAATTGTAACCTTTTATACTTTTACCACTATTCTTCAGACTAATATTTTACTCATTTGTTATGAAGTTTTCAATACAATAACAACATTTGACCAAATCACCTCTTTTTTAATATATTTTTATTAAGTACATTCATGAATTATTGTGGTATTTTATTTGTACAAAAATATATCTGTATGCTGGATGATTATTGTTTTTCCCAAATATACATTGAACATTTTATCATCACAAAAGAGATTTGATACATTTATTTATTTAGAACAGAATATCATGCTTAAAACAATACTTCAAACAAAATACATTTTACCATAATCAACAAAAATATTTACTTTTCTATATACACTTAACATAACAAATTACTTTAACTAGTTCGTAAAGGAACGGGAGGAAACACTGTCTTAATATTTTCCCCACACCACTCCACATCATTTGACTGTCACTTCATCTTATTTCTTTAGTTTATGTACATTCTATTATTATTAACAATTTACATATTAATTATTTAGTTTTTTGTCTATATAAAATTACCTTTGTAAACTGAATTTGGTGCATACAATACAAATGTCTTTGACTAAGTCAACTAATCAGTATCACTTGTTTTTGTGCATGCAGTGCTGTCTTTTCTCCAGCAGTGGGCGGTATTATACTTAAATGTTTCTCGGATGCTTCAGTAATTATTATCAGTATTAAATTTTTGTACTGGATCACAGCCAATTGCAATTTAAATGCCTGACAAACGGACACTTCATGCTAGTCTCTGGGGATTGAGAATAGTGTTATTGTTTTTGAGGGGGAAACAAAGCTCTTGCTAGAGGATCTATTTTAATGTAGCTCAGTGTTTATTGTTCTTTCTCACTCTCCGAGCTATCTTTCCTCTCACTTTCCTCTCTACACCCCATCCCATTGTCTCTGTGTGTTATCAAACCCCCCTCTTGATGCTCTCTTTTGTTCAGGTTATGACTGTCCGGTGGTTGAGGGTATTTTTGATTACGCGGCTGCTGTTGGAGGAGCCACTCTGACTGCTGCCCAGAATCTGCTGGATGGAAAGTGTGATGTGGCTATCAACTGGGCTGGAGGGTGGCATCACGCCAAGAAGTAATACAGCACGGCGGGCCTTTGTGCCCACCCTCTTGTGTTTCACCTTCGCATCAATCATTGAGATGCTAGTCTAATGCCAGTCTCATCTTTAGCATATAAGAAGTTCTGTGTGGTTTACTATTTTGATGTTTTCGTAACATGTCAATGTTAAGGTTTGATTGCATGAGACTGCTAAACAAGCTTAGTGTTGGGCTTTTGTAAAATATGTTTGTTTACTGTAGATGATTGTTTACGTGTGTGCATGACACTGTTCAGTGGGTCACTAGAGCAGCTAATTGAATGTGTGTTGTTATATAAGGGACGAGGCATCTGGCTTCTGTTATGTGAATGACGCGGTTCTTGGAATCCTCAAACTTCGGGAGAAGTATGACAGAGTTCTCTATGTGGATGTGGACCTTCACCATGGAGATGGTAATAACACTTCCATAACAATAACTATAACAAGGTGTTGTTAATTTAATTAGCATATTTATAGTACATAAATTAGCTTAAGTTTTAAATCGGACCTTCACATTAATCTATATTTACAGCAAGATTTAATGTTAGTTGATCATGTCACTCTACTGAGCCTTTTTTTAATAATTGAAATTAAGTTATTCATAAATGTATATAAAAATGTGGTAACACTTTACAGTAAGGTTGTATTAGTTATTAGTTAAAAGTGCAGTTGTAAATTTGACACCTAGTGGTTGAACTAGGTATTGCACACCTGGTTAAAACACGCTAGTGCAGGTTGCCAGATTAATGACACTAACAGCAATGTGCCTGACTATTGAATCTAAAGGCTGATTTAAATCGTGTTCTAAATAAAAGTAATGGCACGCTATAGAAGGAATATTTTTCATATTAAAAGGAGTTTTTGTCCTAACCAACGCCTGAAATTTATATTTTAGAAACGGTTTCTATTTCTCACAGGTGAACAACACAAAACTGACATTGATCTTCTTAGGAACACCTCATGTGCTTTATTCAGTGTTAAATGCTAATAATGTGAGATTAAATGCCATTTCACATGACATTTATTACCATACTACTGAAAGCAGCAGCAGATAGTTCACCTCAGATCTTGAAAATAAAATAAACTGTTTGAAATGGAACTTTAGAATTGTGACTCAGTGCAAGCCAACACATATCAGCGATTTAGCATCTTCATTTAATAATGTTAAAGAGGTTTAATATGTCTTAAGTACATTATAAACCTTAACATTTTGCTGGAATGCAGTGAATGCACTATTCTGTGCTTCTGAATGGCTGTATTTAAATTTCTGTCCTGTTTTGTCTGGTGCAAACAGCCAAATTGCTTATCACTACAAATCTTGTCACGTAGCATGTATTAGGACATGCGTTTACAATGTAACCTGCTCACCTGATGTTTACATTCATAATATTTATATTATTTGCTAATCAATAACTTCATGTGGAACTCGTCTCGTTTCGGAGTCTGCTACTGTCCACAGGAGGTTGCATTTCGGTCACGAACACACACTTTGAGAGCCTTCCTGGCTAAATGAATGAAATGCGCTGTTTTCCACCAAGGCAATCAGGGGTGCTGAAATATAGTTGGCTAAATGACCAAAACAAAGATTTACGTACTTAAAATTTACACAGAGCACTTTTAATAACCAACACGAACAATACATTTATTTAAAGTATTTATTCGTGCTTGTTAACATTAGTTAATAAAAATTCAATTGTTTATTGTTAGTGCATGTTGACTGTGCATTGACTAATGTTAACAAGCATGAATTCATATTTCAATAATGCATTAGTGGATGTTGAACTATCATTAATTAATAAATGCTGTACAGGTATTGTTCATTATTACTTTATGTTAGTAAATACATAAACATTTACAAGTGAAACCTTGTTGAAAAGTGTAACCGAAAATATATTTTATACATACAGTAGATTACATGCACTCTAAAAAATGCTGTGTTATTATAACCCAATGTTAGGCTACATATGGACTAACCAAATGTTGAGTTCATGTTTTCTCTTGAATTTATTTAAATTGCACTTTTTAACCCAAAACTTGGGTTGTCCATATTTGGCTTAACTTTCAGTAACTATAACCAAGCCCTTTTTAGTGTAAACTTTCCAAAGAAGAGCATAATGAGATGGTAGGGGAAGATGGTGCTTGCTTGCCTTCTTTACATACTTGGGATTTAAAAAAAAAGTAATTTCATTTCTAATGCTTGAGCATGGGATTGCTTATCCCTCTATTTGTGATTAATGCAATAAAAAAGGTTTGAAGGAATAAGAAAATAGTCCATTTCAGCTGAGGGCATCAAATGCACCTCAGATCATCATTTTTAAGCAAACTTTGGTATAGTTCATGGGTCCATTCTCAAGTTCATTTTATCCAAACAAACAAATAAAAATGACATCAAATAAGACTGTGTGCACAAAAAGAGTGTGATAGCCCTCTTGAAGTCTTGTAAACCACAGCTAGGCACCTCTGAAAGGCTGTTTCTCTAGGCTACTATACATAAGCTGTCTGCCATATTGGAACATGGTCATAGCCAGACTAAACAAGTTAGCTTTTCTGTCTGCATCCGTGTATGAATATCTATATCGGCAATAGACTGCAACTAAATATTTTGATAAACTAACACAATACAATTAAATGCATTCAAGATAAAATCTTGTATTTACATAATATATACATGTGTGATGTATTTACATTCATATTTAATATATATATATATATATATATATATATATATATATATATATATATATATATATATATATATATATTATGATTAATTGCAATTAATCATTTGACACCACTAGTGTTCAGTCATTATTATAAAAAGTAGCTGTCTTTATAACCAGTGTTTTGATATCTTAGAAAACACATTGATTTATAATCAATGTTTCTAAATCATTAAATGTTGATGGAAATGTAAATATTTTAATAGTATGGAACACTTCCCTTATCACTGTACAGTGTATTAAGATCAATAAGATGATTAAAAAAATTCTGACCTTACTTTCTTTTAGAGTCTATGGTTTTCCACTGATATGTTTATATAATAGTAGCTTATATTCCTTATTTATCCTAATCTGTTATCCATCAGGGCCAAAGAGCACTTCCTCTAAGCTTTTTTTCAGACCTGTTTTAATATCCTTTCCATTTAAGTAGACATGTGCATTGTTTCCTCTCCAGGTGTGGAGGATGCTTTCAGCTTCACCTCTAAAGTAATGACAGTGTCTCTGCACAAGTTCTCCCCTGGCTTCTTCCCAGGTTAGTTCAGCATGCTTCTACGCCTCAGTGAAGACCAGTATGTCTTTTAATTCCTTTAATTGACAGTCATGTTTCAAGCCATGCCAGAGCTTGAGCTGCCGGCTCCACTCCAGCGCCCAGAGTTTGATTACCCAGCTGATAACAGGGACTGGAGCTCTGTGGCTTTTTGGAGACTCTGAGAACCCCTTCAGTACTTTAACAATAGCGCTCAGCAAATGTAACTGACTGAATGCTCTATGAAGGCAAGACACTGTGCGATTCAATTATTATTTGCTTGGTGATTTATTTTTGGTTTGTTTTTGCCGCACATTTGCCAGTTCATTTTTACAAATGTGACACATTCAATTCCTTAATTTAGTATGTGGCACATTTGAAGTAGCTTTTTGTAATGCTGTTATTTGAGTTATGAATACCACTCTACTGGAATAGATATTTCACCCAAAAATGAAAATTGATTTACTCATTCCAAATCTGTCTGACCTTCTTTCTTCTGATGAACACTAAGGTAGATATACTGAAGAAAGCTGGATACCTGTAACCATTGACTTCCATAGTATGTGTTTTTTCTACTTTAGAAGTAAGTGGTTACATGTTTTTAGCTTTCTTTAAAATGTCTCATTTTTTAAAACAAAATAAAGAAACTAATAAGTGTTTGGAAACACTTGGGGTAGAGGAAATAGTGAATAAATTAAACTTTTTGGGTGATCTAGTCCTTTAAATATTTACTGCAGAAACCTTTCTAAATTGAGTATCATGCAATGCAGTACACTATTTGTCGAAAACAAAAAATTATCTCTTGTCTTAATATTAATTGTAACTAGGGCTGCACAATATATCATGTCAGCATCGATATCGCAATGTACGCATCAGCAATAGTCACATCGCAAAGATATGCAGTTGAGTCTGAATTATAGTTGACCAGGAGCTATTTGTATTTAGTTCCTGTATTTATATGTAATGTGTATATAATTTCTGCAACAAAAAAGTTTTTCTTACCAGTTTTCATTTCGTTGATGAAGTATTTTCGTCATAATTTTCAAAAACAAAGTAAAAATTAAGTGATGATGACTATAACTCTAATAAAAATATATTACACATTACTTTATAATATTATATAATATAATCAATATCATATAATCAGTTCCAACAGTACTAGCCACTCGCCATTTTCACTAGCCACAATTTTGTTGTTGGGAAAATATATTTTATATGCATTAATTTGACTGACACGCTAAAATTACTTGATTTAGATTTTGTGTTATGTGCACATGCCTCCTCATTCATTTCACTTATTTGTTTGTATGACCCTGCTCAATGTGCATGAGCAAATGGGCTGTGGTTTCACAGTGTCGCATTGCAATTTGACGATTTACCTAATTTATTTCTGACCACACCAAAAATAAATAAATAATTACTTCTTAGCCACAAATGTTAAATAATATATCAAAACATGCAAAATATAGCTGTATACATGCTCTTTTTATTAAACAAAAGCTTTCTTAAAAAACAGTTACATTTAAAAAATAATTATTGGCATGTATCCAAAACTATGCACAGTAGCCTAGTTTGTCTAGGCTAAAGGTCTCTCAGATCACTAGCTAACTACACATACATGGAGTTAATCTCCTATTAAAGCAATGTTATTTTAACAATAATAATTAAATAATATTACCAAAAATAATTGTAAGCAAAAGAAAGCAGGTGAAAAACATACAGTGTGAAAATAAAGGATAATCATGCGCACATGGGTAACGTTAGGCCCATAATCTGTTCTGTTAAAAGAATAGTTAAAACAAAACTAGCAAACGCTGCTGCTTACAAAAATGGCTCGTTTTCACTTACTGGCAGGGCCGGAGCAAGCCGAACTGCCGCTTTAGGCAATGGACTAGCACGCCGCCCTCAACCCGAAAGTGAAAACGAATCTGACCAGTTCATAAAGTGAGGACGGGGGGTTGATGTTGCGGATGAGTCAGTACGTTGGGTTGGGAGGCGGGGAGCGTTTGCCGCCCTCACTATTATGCCAGACCCCTATTATGCAAGTGTTCTGTAGATTTTACCCTGTGCCCCATAGTTTTTTACGAGCCAGTCTGAATCGCTAGCGGTTTAGCTTTTTTGCTTGTGCTCGTTGCCCGTCTATATCTGAAATGACAAACTTCTTGAGCTGATGATAATAACGTTCGCTTGATTATTGACGTGCTTTTGAAACCTGATCCTGTCAGAAACTGACAAACGCGAGAGTGACGCGCCATAACACAAAAGGAGAAGCTGGAAAAAAAGGAGCAAATTATTTTTAAATTAACATATCGGAGACTGTAAGGATCTGTATGTGTTCATATATGTCCATTTATTTATTAATTTTATATAATTGCAGATGTTACAGTAGGCTATTTCGCACTGTCATTGATCTGCAGTTATAATTAACTCATGTTCATTGTAGAGTTAGTAATAAACATTTATACACAAGTATTTATGTGTGTAAAGCATCTGTTTTGTGAGAAGTGCTTCTCATATGATATGTGAGCGACCCGTCCAGCTTTACTTCAGACATTTTCTCGAGCGAAAATGACGTCGACTGCAACTTTGTTGTACACCACGCCCACCAAAAGTGTACCGTTGGTACCCTTTTAGCAGTGTAAACGCAAGCCTGATAAAGGTGACCTGTACCATACTGTACCAGTCAGTGGAAACGAGCCAAAAGAAATATCTTTGAAAAATCCTGAGCTTTTAGAAGCAGCAGGGCTGTGTGTGCATGAGCATCACGTTTTGTCCAGTCTATTTGAAAGAGAACCGATCACAGCAGTTGCGTTTTCTCTAGACATGGTTGCTTTGCGCCAGGAAACGGGAGTGCGCATTCCTTTTAAAACAGCCGCAGGCATCACATCACCTGTGCGAGCGAGTGATCATCCTCTTATTCGGTATTCACATTCTTTCCTTTGCTCGCGCGAACGCTATTTTTGTCAGTCATGCTGCTTCTCGATTCTAAGATGACATTTGCACATATGGGCCATCTCTATTGTTGAACCCTGCTTTTAAGATAATTATAATTAAAAAAATTATCTTCAACCAATCAAAGTGGCTAGTGACAGTGTCTGTCTAACCCGCCACGGCTGAAATCTACCCGCATTTGGCGGGTGTTAATGTCAATGTAATGTCAATTTTCACTTATTTTTTCTGATGGTGAAAACAAAACTACTTTTACTTGTTCCAAGAATGTTTAGATATTTGGACTAGAAAGGAGACAAAACAAAGTAAGAAAAGCATTTTTGTGCATTGTGACTATTCAATTTCTGTAAGCAAATACTGTTAGACTCCCCAGAAAACTGTCAAATAGAGCTATTCAAACTATCTTGTGTATTCATTATTGTATTCATATCGCAATATTTAATTGCAGAAAAATTTAATTATTGCAATGTCAGATTTTTCCAATATCGTGCAGCCCTAATTGTAACTCTCTTTTCTATTGTACTGTATGCTGGTGGCCATAAGGAAGAGTCTGATCACTGCTCTTGTATTTTAACTGTAATTTCCACTGTAAATTCCACTCTCCGCCGCTGTAGGAACCCCCGAAGACATTAAGCACGAACAAATTCCCCCTATTTTTCATCTCTGAAAACATGTAAAAACTCTTCAACATTTTCTTTCCAAGCCCAGTCCCATGCATAGCATTCTGGGAACTGGAAATCCCCAGCGCAGTTTCAGCAATGGTACAGTAACAGCTATGAAATTTGTTCCTTCAGTTTTAATAGACAGAACATCATGATTTGAAGTTGTCTCAATTTTATGCACATAAGTAATGTGTAAAAAAAAAAAAGAAAAAAAAAGTGATAGCACGCAACAGTTTCATCTGAAAAGCACACTGTTTGCGGTTTATAGATAAGGGTTGGTAAACATAGTTTTTTTTATTATTGTTATTATTATTATTGTTTTGAAAGTCTCTATAAACCCAGAGTTTATTTGATCAAAAATATACAGTTGAAGTCAGAATTATTAGCCCCCTGTTTATCCCCCTCCCCATTTTCTGTTTAATAGAGATATTTTTTCAACCCATTTCTAATCATATAAGTTTAAATGACTTATTTCTAATAACTGATTCCTTTTATCTTTGCCATGATGACAGTAAATCATATTTTACTAGATATTTTTCAGGACACCTCTATACAGCTTAAAGTGACATTGAAAGGCTTAACTAGGTTAGTAAGGTTAACTAGGCAGGTTAGGGTAATTAGGCAAATCATTGTATGTCGATGGATTGTTTTGCAGACAATCGAAAAAATACATAGCTTAAAGGGGCTAATAATTTTGAACTTAAAATGTAAAAAAATTAAAAACTACTTTTTATTCTAGCCAAAATAAAACAAATAAGACTTTCTCCAGAAGAAAAACTATTATAGGAAATACTGTGAAAATGACCTAAATCTGTTAAACATCATTTGACAAATATTTAAAAAAGAAAGAAAAAAAAAACTATTCAAAGGGGGCGAATAATTCTGACTTCAACTGTACATTGTAGTTAAAATTATATTTTTAATAATTACAAAAAAGTTTTATTCATATAAGTAAACATTTTCTATTTTCTTATTGTCAAAACGTTTTTAAAAATGTGATTTCATGAAAAGTATTTATTTAATGTTATTTTATAGACTTCTGTCATTTTGATCAAATGAATGCTCCCATGCTGAATAAAATTAATAAATTCTTTTAAAAGTACTAAAATGACTAACCCTAAACATTTGAACTGTAGTGTAAATAGTAACATCATTGTTAATCAAAGCATAAAGTAAATTAATAATGTAAAGGGATAGTTCACCAAAAATGAAGACCTTGTTTACTCACTTGTTCAAAACTGCAAAGGATACTATCTACTAGCATTTTTCGGAATATCTTCTTTTGTGTTCAACAAATTAAAAAAGCTCATAATGATTTAAAACATGTTCTGAGAATGGCTCAATGTCTTTGCCAGAAGACCTCAGAGACCGGCCACAGGAGTGACCATGTAAAAGATATTAAATAACAGTCATACAAACATCTTTACTGAAGCCTCTCTACTATACTGAATAATTCTATTTTCAATGGATGCAGCATAAATTTCTGATTTTTACAGTATTCCTTAGATGGAAAAAGCACGTATGAACAAAAGACTTAACATGGCTATTAAAACACAGAGCTCTATCAAAGATGACACCTAGATTTCTAATGTCACTGCAATTTGAAATTGACAAACCTTCAAGAACTTGCTTAATCATGGTGAGGTAACTTTTTTTAATTTTTAGGTGAACGATTCCTTTAATATCCTTATAAATATGAATGTTTTTGACGGAGGACATTATCATTTGTTTCTCAGGCACAGGTGATGTGACTGATACTGGGCTGGGTAAAGGACGCTGGTACGCTGTTAACGTCCCCTTTGAAGATGGTGTCCGTGACGATCGGTACTGCCAGACCTTCACTAGGTCTGTAACGATCCAATAAACAGTCAATCCACTCACGTTCTTTCTAATGTTTGTGGTTCAGTGTCATTTAAATACTAACATTATTACTTTTTTCTGTTTTTCTGTCAGTGTGATGCAGGAAGTCAAAGCTCTGTTTAACCCTGAAGCAGTTGTGATGCAACTGGGAGCAGACACCATGGCTGGTGACCCTATGTGCTCCTTTAATATGACTCCTGTTGGAGTCGCAAAGTGTCTAAACTATATACTTGGCTGGGAGTTACCTACTGTGCTACTAGGAGGAGGTGCGTGTTATTGCTTTTGTCGAATTGTTTTCTCATTTAAAAGGATAGTTTAACCAAAATAAAAAAAAAAAAGTCATCTTTAATCACCAGATATCCGCAAGTTGTTTATCTCTGAATACAACTGAAGACGTTTTTTAAAGTCTTGGTTTGACTTTACTTTAAAGTGTAATTGTTACTGTGCAACTTTTTATTTAAATACTGAGTAATGTTAATTAATTACATGTACTAACTATATGGTTAGGGTTAGAATGCAGATTAGGTTCAGAGTTAGAGTGCAATTATACATAATTAATTGTAATTACTTTAGTAATTCTTTATGGAAAAATTTCCATGAATAGATATGAAAAATAATTAACCCTAACCCTAAACTAAATTGAGAACGAACAAAAAATACGTAGTTTCAAACAATATCTGTCCAGAAGTTTTTTTAACTGGTTTGGCAGTTTGAAACAGCTCAGCAAAACTTTTGTGGAACATCTTTGACCTACCATTGGTCCATGACAGATTACAGGCTCGTTCACAGGTAGGGCTCAACCTGTGCAGAGCACATGCCATTTTTTCTTTTGGATAAAAAATGCCCCTCAAAAATGAATAAAAAGTGCCCCCCACTCTTCCCTTCATGATCGTCCATCCCTGCCACCACCAACCACCCACCTCTCCCTCTCACTCGTCAGTTCGCCATCCTCTACCCCCCACTCACCCCTTTTAAGTTGGCGATCACTTCACTTTGAACACATGCCCCTCGAAAGGTCTCTGCACAGGCCTGACAGAATCAGTGGGTATGTTCTGGAACTCCACCTTCTTTGACGTACGATTCCTTCCACCGATTCATTTCTCAATTACATAGTAATATCTAGTCAAAATCTAAAAATGTATTCCATTCTCTTAAATCTAATCTGAAGCCACACTATATTACCTGACAATAGTCTTGTGGCTTATCCAAGTTTTAGGAACAGCAAATAATAACTTGACTTATAGTTGATTATTTGGTGTCAGAAGTGGCTTATATAAAAGGCAAAGGCCTCTAGATTATGCTTATTTTACCAAAATAAAATATGATCATGCCTTGATTTTTAATGATTTAATTAGGACAGTAAGGTCTGACTTTGCTTAGATAAAAGTCTTATCACTTAACAGAAATAATGTCCAGTATAGAATATAAAGTCATGGTGCAGTGGAGAAATAATGAATATTGTGTATGACTTCCATGAGCTTGGAGGACTGCATCCATACATCTCTGCAATGACTCAAATCACTTATTAATAAAGTCATCTGGAATGGCAAAGAAAGCGTTCTTGCAGGACTCCCAGAGTTTATCAAGATTCTTTAGATTCATCTTCAATGCCTCCTCCTTCATCTTACCCCAGACATGCTCAGTAATTTGTATGTGTGGTGACTGGGCTGGCCAATCCTGGAGCACCTTGACCATCTTTGCTTTCAGGAACTTTGATGTGGAGGCTGAAGAATGAGGAGGAGTGCTATCCTGCTGAAGAATTAGTTTGTAATGTAATGGGCAGCACAAATGTCTTGATACCTCAGGCTGTTGATGTTGCCGTCCACTGCAGATCTCTTGCACGCCCCCATACTGAATGTAACCCCAAACCATGATTTTTCCTTCACCAGACTTCATTGATTTCTGTGAGAATCTTGGGTCCATGCGGGTTCCAATAGGTCTTCTACAGTATTTGTGATGATTGAGATGCAGTTCAACAGATGATTCATCAGAAAAATCTACCTTCTGTCACTTGTCCAAATGATCAACTTGAAGTCAAGTTATTATTTGTTGCTTATACAACTGGCATCGACGGCAAGACTTTTATCAGGTAGTGTAAGTTAGACTCAGCAGAAACTTGTTGACTCTGTGCCCACTGTAATTTTTATCTGGCTTAACACTTAATGGCTAAGGTGCTGTTGTTCCCAATAGGTTCCACTAGAAATTTTACAGAGGGACTTATTGAATAGGTGGCAACCGTTCACTGTACCTCTGTATTTACTGAGCTTCTGAGAGACATTCTTTCAAAATTGTTTGTAGAAGCGTCTGTATGTCTAGGTGCTTGATTTTATACAACTGTCGTCATGGAAGTGATGAGAACGACTGAACTCAATAATTGGGAGGGGTGTTCTAAAACTTTTGGCAACATAGTCTATTAAAAATAAGTTTATATGTTTTGAAACAAGGAGGTTGTTGGTTTGTGGGACTCACACTCAAGGACAGACCTTTAATTTTTAGATGTATTGTCCATTTAACAGCATTAATCAACAGGCAGTTTCAGCAGTATTGCCTCAGCTTGTTCTCCCTCCACGTCTTGATGCTGAAAATTTCATCTTCTGTCCTCATTGCCAGCTTTCTGACTCGGCCAAAAAGTTTATTAGTGTGTTGTTACGGCCAGGGGGGGTTGGGCTGAGAGAAGAAAGTGAACTTTTGTGATTTTGAAATGAGCTCTAAGCTGTGGACCTGCCTAGCCAAGCTCTAGATGAAAGGTAGTAATTACACTAGTACAATGAAGCCCTTTTGCTGACTTCAATCCCCAATCTCTCTTTTTCACTCACTGTATATACAAATCTGCCTCTCTCTCCCTTCTCAGGCGGCTATAACCTTGCCAATACTGCCCGCTGCTGGACCTATCTAACGGGGACCGTCCTGGGACAGACTCTGTCTTCTGAGATCCCAGACCATGAGGTGAGACCCTGTTCCCTCTCTTCTTTCAGCAGCTGTCTAAAACCCCACTCTCTCCTCCTTTTCCTCTTCCATTCCTGCTGAGTCACCCGGTCTAATCAAAGATGTCCAAGCACCTCTCAATAACTGGGTTTGTTTTCATGTGATTCAGGAGGGGGGTTGGGGGCAGGGGTGTTTGTGTGCACACCAGTGAAGGGGTCTTAACAATACTACTCTGTCCCTACCGGTTGACTGAGAGGGACTTGTGCTTTTCTTTCCTCAACTGTTTATGCCCCCTCTCTCCTCTTTCTCTTCCCTGAGAGAAAGAGAATGTGTGTGCCCAGTTCTGAGTGAGCTCTTTTAAGAGCTTTTTGATGCTTTTTTTTTTTTGAGAAGCTTCTGAGGAGAGATGGAATGGAAAGGCCTTCTGGTTGGTCTAAGAGAGCTTGATATCTTTCTTTTCTTCTGACTTACAAAGAAGGTCTTTTAATGTTTATAGAGAGCGCTTTCATGGTCACTGCAATAAAAGATGCCATTGTTTGAGCTGACATGACCTCCTGCGTCATGTTGACCTTTGACCACTCCACAGGGTGAGCAACTAAAATAACTCAGTGTAAATAATTGGCAGGGTGTTTGCTGATGACAGGGATGGTCAATGATTATTATTAATACAGTTGCGATAAGATTTTCTGTAAGATGGCTTTTCAATTATGTTTTCATATCTTCAAAAAGCATAGCACTACAAGGTACAGTATTATTATTTTATTATTTAATGACAGCTAAACTTTAGTTTGTAGTGGCTGCAAGAAAAAAGATTGCGATCTTGATTCGACTCTACACATGATCCTAATTCTGCTTTTCTACTATTCAGCTGATTATATATTCAAGGTCAGGAGAGAAGTGTAAAGGTGGACGCACAACTCTTCACATTGTTTTATATACGTTGCTCAGCAACATGAACGCCTCTTAATTGCGTTGTGTCACATACTGTATTTATAAGTTATAACTCACCCCAAAATGTAATTTCTGTCTTTATGTAATGATGTATTCACAACTGCAAAATCATGCATGAGCTGCCGTTTGTTTACTACTGAGAGGATGCACTCGTGCCCAGCAATAATGTCTATTTTAGTGAACAGAATCTGCATAGGCTGTGAATAACAGGTAATAAAGTTGTAAATAATGTTCAGTTTGTTTACAGAGTGATTGTTTGGGAGCTGTGCGGGAAGTATGATTTGCATGTGTTTTTCAAAGTGAAACCAAAAGCGTGCACGTCATTTAAATGATCATATCACATTTTAGAGTTATGATTATGACCAGCATTTGATATGTTTTTTTTTTCTTTCAAAGCGAACACAAAGTGTTGTGCATTTTTAAAACATTAAACAGTGTCAGTATAACTACGCTAGCCTACAATGTTGAATATAATGCAAGAGGGAATCTGATAATGACAATGTCTGATTTTACTAGTGAAAAAAAATGGCTAAATAATGTTGACAATGATAAATGACAAGCATATGTCTCAAACATAATAGTTCAGTTTTAGGATTATGAATAGCTGTATTCTGCTGTCATCACTTTACTGTGCATTAATGACCAGGACAAATGTAAAGTCTATTTAAGTCCACCATTCAAAGTCTATACAAAATTTAGCATTTTACCCAGTAGACCTACACATAGACCTAATATTCTTAGTGTTGTTTTACTTTGTTTGAGAAATAACAATAATAATAGCCTACTCATATTAACTTTTATTTTACATCTACAGAATTGTGCAAAAATGGGATCTTAATCTTAAGCAAAAAAAAATTGTGCTTCTCATTTTAGCCTTAATCGTCCAGCCCTAGTTTGTAGTTAACCTTATCCACCTCCTCATTAACAACAGTAAATTAAGAAAACCTTTGGTAATACACCAAGAATACAAAATATGTCACGCTTGCGAATTTAAAGGCCCAATATGTAATTTTTTGTATCAAAATATTAAAAAAATCACTAGAATAGTACATATTTTGCTGACTTAAATATTTACATTATTACAAATGTTTAAATTTCAAGTCAAGAGAAATGCATAATTTTAACTAGCAGCACAGACCATGTCTTGTGTTGCCATGGTAACGACTTCACAGACCCTCAATTTCAGTTTTTTTATTTGAATAAAACAGGGAAATATCAAACACAGTTTAATAAGTTGTGCATTTTGTTAGACTGCACAGGTGATAAAACCATGCCTCTTTTTCCCCACATGATAACAACTGGAAGAACCACTAAAAGCTTTGCTGATTTTGTACTGAGTTACTCACATCGCTAATCAGAAATTACTTCTTGCTCTTGTTTCTTCACACTTCTTGATAATAAATCTTAAATACTTTAAAGGTGCAGCATGTAAGTTTGACACCCAGTGGTTGAACTAGGTATTGCACACCTGTATCAAAACACTCGGCTCCTTCTCTGACAAGTCCACACAATCGCAGGTTGACAGATTGATGTGAGTGTGTCTGACTATCGAGCATAATTCGTTTAAATCGTTTTCTAACTAAAGCAACGGCACGTGATAGAAGAAATATTTTTTTATACAAAATGACTTTTTTGTCCTATCCAACACCAGCTTCTATTTCTCACAGGTGAACAACGATCACCTCAGGAACACCTCATGTGCTTTATTCAGTGATAAATGCTTATAATGTAAGTTTGAATGCCATTTCACATGACATTTATTACCATAATACTGAAAGCAGCAGCAGATAGTTCACCTCAGATCTTGAAAATAAAATAAACCGTTTGAAATTAAACTTTAAAACTGTGACTCAAAACCAACACGTATCAGATATTCAGCATCTACATTTACTAATGTTTAATATCAATTAATTAGATTGTAAACCTTACTATTTTGTGAGTGAGTGCTCTGTTCTGTGCTTCTGAATGGCTGTATTTAAATTTCTGTCCTGTTTTGTCTGGTGCAAACAGCCGAATTGTTTATCACTGCAAATCTGGTCACAAAGCGTGTGTTAGGACACAGGGTAACAATGTAACCTGCTCACCTAATGTTTACGTTCATAATGTTTGAATTATTTGCTAATTAATAACCACATGTGGAGCTCTGAATCTACATCTCAGTTTGGGGCTTCTACTGTCCACCAGAGGTTGCATTTTTGGTTGTGGGCACATGCTTTTGAGAGCCTTCATGACTGATTGATTGAAATACGCTGTTTTTTGTGAAGGCAATACAGAGTGCTGAAATATAATTGACTAAATAATTGGCTTTGTTTGGCTTAAAAGAACCAAAACAAAGACAGACATTTCGGCACGTAACACACATTTTCAAAGCAGAATATCTGACTTCAGCATTGTTTTCAAATAAACAAGAATGTTGACAGCATGTTTCTTATATATCTGCAAACATAGTATGGTATTTTTATGCTCTAGAAGAGTCAAACGCTTACATACAGCACCTTTAACTCATGCATGAAAAAATGTTTTGCTAGCGCCCCATAGGATGTAATAAAGATGACAACTTCCATGAATCCACACTTTAGAATCAGAAAGAGCTTTATTGCCAGGTATGTTCACACATACGGGGAAATTGTTTTCGTGACAGAGCTTCTACAGTGCAACAGAATTACAGAGACAGGACAAAAAACAGATAATAAATATATTTTAAAAAGTAGTGAATGCAATATACAAATTGACTAATATATACAACATAATATGTGCAGCTGTTATGTGCAAATTGGCATGTAAAGTGTGTTGTTAAATAAGTGTATGTGTGTATAAAAAGTGTATAGCAGGTAGTGATGTTGGTTCCACAATTACCAATTATCATCAAGTGTTCATGAGATAGATTGCCTGAGGGAAGAAACTGTTTCTGTGTTGGGCTGTTCTGGTGCGCAGTGCTCTGTAGCATCTACCAGAAGTTAAAAGAGGCAGTGTGCTGGGTGTGAGCCGTCCAGAGTGATTTTGACAGCCCTTGGAGAGTAGCGAGGGTTGTACCAATGATTCACTTAGCAGTCCGAACTATTTGACGTAGTCTTCGGAGGTCTGATTTGGTAGCGGAGCTAAACCAGACAGTTATTGATGTGCAGAGGACTGATTCAATGATGGAGGTGTAGAACTATTTCAGCAGCTCCTTTGGGAGATTAAACGTCCTCAGCTGACGAAGAAAGTACAGCCTCTGTTGAGCTTTTTTGACAATGGAGTCAATGTGAGTGTCCCACTTCAGGTCCTGAGAGATGGTGGTGCTTAGGAACCTGATTAACTCCACTGCTGCCACAATGCTGTCCATGATGCTCAGTGGGGGGAGAGCAGGGGGGTTTCTCCTGAAGTCCACTATCATCTCCACTGTTTTGAGCGTGTTCAGCTCCAGGTTGTTGTGACTGCACCAGACAGCCAATTCCTTAACCTCCTGTCTGTAAGCAGACTCTTTACCGTCCTGAATGAGGCCAATAAATGTGGTGTCATCTGCAAATTTCAGGAGCTTGACAGAGGAGTCTTTTAAAGTGCAGTCATTCGTGTACAGGGAGAAGAGCAGTGGGGAGAGGACACACCCCTGGGGGGCGCCAGTGCTGATTGTGCGGGTACTGGATGAGAATTTTCCCAGCTTCACCAGCTGCTGCCTGTCCGTTAGAAAGCTGTTTATCCACTGACACACAGAGGTGGGCACGTAGAGCTCAGTTAATTTGGGCAGGAGAAGTTTTGGGATGATGGTGTTAAAAACCGAGCTGAAGTCAACAAACAAGATCCTCACAAAGGTCCCTGGTCTGTCTAGGTGTTGCAGAACATAATGCAGTCCCATATTGACTGCATCATCCACAGACCTGTTTGCTCTGTAGGCAAACTGAAGAGAGTCCAGTGAGGGTTTCAGTGATGTCCTTCGATGGGCCAGCACTAGTTTTTCAAAAGACTTCATGACCACAGATGTCAGTGTCACCGGTCTGTAGTCATTTAGTCCTATGAGTTTAAGTTTCTTTTGGTTTCATGACACACTTGGAATGTGTGTCATGACATCAAACTTATTTTCTTGTAAATTATTGACACACTGGGCTGGGCTTAAATTTTTCCATTGATATATGAATTTCCATCTATTGTATAAAATGAGGGGTGTACAGCACTTTCAGGCTTGTAGGCAGCTATGAGAATACCAGTTTAGTATTCTTCTAAAGTTCCAGTCTAGTTCAGTTCTGCATTTCTTAAGTTTATAAATAAAATTTCAGGTTCTGTGAATGAAAACTCAATTTAAAACATGTTGCTTTCTAAATTAATTTTTAGTGGCTTGCAGCAGCTGCGAGATGCTGGGCGAATGGGCCCACTCGGCTATGCCATGTTACCAGGTCTAGTTATAAGTGTTATCGTTGGACTCGTTTTTGTTTATTTATTAATTTTCCATTGATTGGTACAATTCTCGGTGCTTGTTTCATAAAAAATTTTCAGAGCAATATCTGGCAACTCCTAAATGTAATCACTTAAACTGACAGTCAGCAATTGAAGTATAATAGTTATTACTGATGAGACTTGTATAGAAAAACGCAATGATATCAGCTGTACGAATGATATTGATATCAGCTGTACGATACCATCACATGCTTTCAAAACAATACCGTAATGACTCCGTAAACATAGGGGCTAAAATTAGAAGTGTATTTCCCTTATTAATTTTAATTGAGCCTCAACAAAATACATACTACAAACACACAATACAAACAAAGTGAATAGTAGTGAATAGGGATGCACCGAATATTCGGCCTCTAAAATTTTCAGCTGAAAATGGCCCAAAAGTGCATTTTTGATTTTTGGTCGAAAGATTTTTATCACTGAAATGGTTAGATATTAGCCATATTTCTGCAAAATATGCTTTTAAATTTTGACAAAAAATTGTATTTATGCCCTGGCCATATTTAAATACACTCTCTCAAATCTTTCTCAAATGTCAGTCAGATGACAAGCTCAACCTCTCATCAGCTAGATGGTTATGTCTAAAGTCCCCCTCCCCAGAAGTAATGACCCATTGTTGCTTATGTGCAAAATTATATATTCAAAAAAGCGGCACCACCAAAGCTTAAAAAAAGGCAATTTATTAAATTTAAAAGTCTGATACAAAGTGTGTAACATTTTGAAACATTGCATGCCTTGTATCAGCCTATTTAGTTTAATAAATTGGCATTTTTGGAGCTTTGGTGTTGGCACCTTTTTGAATATAAATAATTTTGCAGTTTTTGTTGTTTGGCTGTGCACCCATTTAAAGTAATTGTACGTGCTTTTTTGCTTTTTTCCATTGCTTATGTGCTAAACTAATATTTTTATTCTAAATAAAAGTTAAATAATATTTAATAGATTTATTCTTTAAAACTTTAATATTTACCTTTTTAATAATTTAATTTATGCTATTGCAAAGCCTTGATTTTAGTAAGGTTATTATACAGTCATAGTCATAAATGCAATAGTACTAATAACTGGGAACATTTTTTTTTGGTGTGTTCTGTATTTAGCCGTGGTTTCCTCTTTCAGTTTTCCATTTGGCCTAGAGTTTTTATTTCGGTGCATCCCTAGTAATAAAGTCTATTTTGCTCTTTTTCAAATATTTTGTAATTTTGTAACCTTTTAAACTATTAGTGTAAATGGTGTGGTGAGTCGGTGATGTCTTGATGTTTTCTCTCTCACAGTCTTTTTTTTTTTTGTGGCCTGTTATGTTCTTCTCTCTATAATGTAAAGCACTTGTTTGTTCTCTGTAGTGCTTTATATTCTCCATATGACGGCCATATGACCCAGTCCTTCCTATGAACACAAGGCTGCCGGTCCTCAAGACATTCAGAGTTAAGGACCACCACTCTTTATCCCCCTTCTCCTCATCTCCTCCTTATTCCTCTCTCTCTCTCTCTCTCTCTCTCTCTCTCTCTCTCTCTCTCTCTC
>CAIGQZ010033024.1:4593337-4620401 GCA_903798205.1 Danio tinwini
ATAGATAGATAGATAGATAGATAGATAGATAGATAGATAGATAGATACGTATGTATCCATCCATCCATTTAAAAACAGTAACTCAGGAGCACAGAATATGCACTCACTCACAAAACGGTAAGGTTTAGAGTCTATTCAAACTCACATTGTTAGCATTTATCACTGAATAAAGCACACAAGGTTTACCTGAGGTGATCCCTGTCATAGGTTTCACATGTTCAGCCATGAGAAATAGAAGTCGTTTCTAATATATCAATTTGAGGTGTTGGTTAGAACCAAAACTCCTTTAAATATGGAAAATATTCCCTCTATCGCGTCTCATTGCTTTTATTTAAAACACAGTTTAAATCACTCGCTCCTGTACTCAATCTGGCATCCCTCGCTTGCATTTATTTTGATCCATGAGTGCAATACCTATTTCAACCACTGGGTGTCAAACCTACATACTGCACTTTTAAGGACGACAGGTAATAAAGTACACTGCAAAATCTCATGTATAAATTTATAATTTTAACTCGCTTCAGTCAGAAGAGATCAACATATTGGAAAATCTTTTGTAGCTTGTTCTCTACATCACTAGCAACATTGTTAAAAATGTTTTGCTTTCTTGTCAATGTTAACAAACTATTTAAAGTATGACATGAGTCACCAGAAACCTTCGTCTTCCACAATAGATGAGCAAGGCATAAAAATGTTGTCATTTAATATGACAATTCCTTATGCGAGGCAGCACGATGGATCAGTGGTTAGCACTGTTGCCTCACAGCAAGAAGGTTGCTGGTTCTAGTCCTCCGGGTGCTCAGATTTTCCACACAGTCCAAACACATGAGCTATAGGGTAATTAAATAAATTAAATTGGCCATAGTGTGTGTGAATGTGAGAGTGTATGGATGTTTCCCAGTACTAGGTTGCAGCTAAAAGAGTATCTGCTGTGTAAAGCATATGGTGGATAAGTGGGCGGTTCACTCCACTGTAGCGACCCCTGATGAATAAAGGGACTACGTCGAAGGGAAATGAATGAATGAATTTTCTTATGCCTCTTATTGTTTTTGCAGTAGTGTTGCTGTCTTTGAAATGTTTCTGCTACTGACAACTGTGAGCACTTGGTGCTAGCCAGCTTTGAAAACTGCTTGTATTCATTTACGTGACAAATCTTCAAATGTCTGATGACTAGGTGGTGATTAAATGTTTTGAGTTCTTCCGGCCTTATAGAATTTACTTGGTACACACATTGCAGAATAGTAATGAATCAGCCTTTTTCAACTTGTAGAATAGCCAAACTGGTGAACCCATTTTTAGCAGTGGGTAAAAAGAATGTCTTTCAGGTTTCCTATCATCTGACTGCCCTTATGGTTTAACCTATATAGATAATGCCAGTCAAACCTCCCAAACCAATTGTTGGCTGATTGTGATGACCTGATTCTGATTGACCATTCAGCCGGAGCACCCCTATTGAGAGTCATGCCACCTTCGTGTCAGTTAAAATCACAAATAGCCTGACTCGATTTAAAGTCAGTTTCACCAAAACTTGATGCTTCGGAGTTCATTAAGAAGTTGTAAACATAACACAGAAAGAATAAACATGAATCAGACAGGTTATTAAAAAGTCTTATAGATGCAATAACTATATATGGTGATCAAATTGAGTTTAGGCTTTAGTAAACACTGAACAACACACATACAACAGAGCGCTTGAAATACAATAAACCGAAAGATAAGCACATGCTTGAACATTATTTCTTAATGGTCAAACAAGAATGTTTGAGCTTTCTGTAAGTAAACCGCTTGTTTCTCATTAAGGAACTTTTTGTAGCATCAATGTAATGGTGGAATACTCTTTCAGTGGAAAGACTGAAATCACTCCACTTTTATTTTCATCTTCATTTGTGTTTCGAAGTTGATAAAGTCTTGGGTTGTATTTGAAATGAGCCCAAGATCAATAATCCATGATTTCTGGCTTAACTACCTTTTTAAATACAAAAGTTTGTATGTGACAGTAATGTGTTCCAAACCAAACAATGCAGCAGCGTTGCGGACGGTGCTGTTTCAGATTAGCCTGCTTGGGAAAGGTTGAGTTCATGGGAAAACAAGTGGCATACTGTGTTCTTTCAAACAGCATAATAACTAATCATGAGCACACATGCACCAATCATTGTACAAGTGCGTTCTGTTTACACCTTTCTTGAGTGTGCGTGTAAAAACATGCTAGACTACACACATTCACAGACTCGTATGTTGTATAATCCCTAGCATGTTGCAGCGCATTGAGACCGGAGGTAAGCCGGATAAACAAAAGGGCAGTAATTGAAAACAGAGTTGAGCTAATACATCTAACATACTACTAACTAAATCTTCGTCCAATTTAAACACCATATACTCCATCGGCACAATGCAGACAGTGTTTTTCAAATGAACATGCAATATGTCTGCTTGTCTTTTTGGCCAGTCCTTAAAGTTATAATTTCAGAATCATAATGCATCACTAATTGTAGTTCAGATGCAATTCATGATAGGGGAAACTTTAACTGCTTTTTGGCTCACTTTATCTGTCTTGAGGGACTGAATTCTCTGAATTACTGAGCATAGTTATCCAGCATTGAAAAAGTTGTTGTATATGTGTTAGCTTGGGGGGAAAAAAGGAAGTATGACTAAACATTCACAAATTTGCTTAAGTATTTATTGCTTCCTAACTGTGAGAAAGCTATAAACTTGTTTTTATTAAAGGAAACCTTGATCGCATTGAAATGGTCAATAGCTAAAGTGATTACTGTCCTTGCTCAAGAAATGTTGGCTTGCCTTTATGCTGGTCATTTAAGCAGCAAACATAAGGCCATTTTGGTTGATTTATAATATTTTCGCACTTAAAGATAATTAAGTTAAACTAAAACAAATCTTAATCCCAGGGTCAGATATTTTTTAAGGTTTTTGGCAATCACATTACAATCACTTCCTGAGTAGTGGAAGTTAGAACTACACATAATGTTTTTTTTTTTTTCAGTTGGACGATGCACAATACAATTCTAAATCAAAGGCGTCTGCCCTCTAGGGTGCACTGTAAACTTGCTACAACATGGTTTTGAGTGGTTTACTTTCACTTTTGAATTTAATATCACACATCCTTTAACTGTTGTGAAAACATTCTTACAGAGACATTCCTACTTTCCATCAGTCTCAGACAAGCACATAGTTCAAGTTTTGTTTGATGACAAACAGGCTGCCAAGTCAAGATGGCAATGGTATTAGGGCTAGGCGATAAAATCGCTATCAGTACTTATTGACCAAACACTGTTGTCACTATTATCGATTAAAAAAAATTTGGTATGAAGTTTCAGTATGAAGCGCTATAGTTTTATTGAAATGTCGCTGCTGACCGCACGCCTTGGAAGCAATGCCAATAAGCTAAGTTTGTCATTTCCAATGAAGGTGTGCGACTTGCCCAACGCGCATATGGGAGCGACCCACACAAATTTTCCAGGTACACCTAGTTGAAAACATATCAACTTTTCCGAATGCCATGAGTGCACCACGATTCATGCAAGTAGAACTAATCAATCTGCTTCACACTTTGTATGGAATATACACATTTCAGTAATAACGGCAGACT
The DNA here is from genome assembly GCA_903798205.1 of Danio tinwini. Classification (NCBI taxonomy): domain Eukaryota; kingdom Metazoa; phylum Chordata; class Actinopteri; order Cypriniformes; family Danionidae; genus Danio; species Danio tinwini. The sequence continues at coordinate 4,596,942 of CAIGQZ010033024.1, forward strand.
AATGACCTCAGACAAACACAGCGCACCCAAACACTGCTGTGCTTTTTACTTTTCTCCATGAACTTGTATCAAAGCTGCAGCAATGGTTTGTCCGTTTGTCATCCTCTGAGAAAACACTTGATGGTCGCCTAGTTACGAACGACGCCAGGGGAGCGCAAGCGCAAAGTCCATAGACAATGATAAAGGAATCCACACACTGTCGCTTCTCTCTCTCTTCAGGTCAGAACAACAACAGACACAAAAACGAGTGCCATGTAGCAGCAGTGAGAAGATTGTAAATAAAAAAGGATGTAAGAATGTCGCCAGAGTGGCTTTTTGGCTTTTTTTCTTGTGCATCAGCCACTTGCTCCCCCATCTCAAAGAGTTTTAGCATAGTGGTAATGTAGTCATCCAACTTCACAATTTGTGTTTACAGAGTTTGAGGTTTACTGTATCATTATTATTATTCACACCTTAAACTTTGCTTTGATTGTTCAGCGTTCACACTACCATTGCCCACACTTTGTAACATTTTATCAAGTTTAAGAGTCTCTTTAACACTTGTTTATTTTATTATAAAGAGATCAGATATTTTGTTTAAATATTTTTGTTTTTGATTAATAAAACTATTTGCCTTAGTAATGTTGGTAAATTAAGTTATTATAAATGTAAAAAATCATATTGTTCCTAAATGTATTGTTAAATAATATTTAATAATTATCGATACCCAATGATATGAAACATGATATTGTGATAATTTTTTTGCAATATTGCTCAGCCCTAAATGATATAATGACATATTATGGCTGGGTAGTTAATCAAGCGATTTGTCATGCACATTTTGTCGGCAAAGCCGGTTCTATTTCTAGTTTGCAATTTCAAATAATCACCTGCCCTCCTGGTACAGGTTTTTAAAATATTCATTTTTAAAATACAAATTTTTGATTGCATGGAAAAGAGTGCGATTTGAGTGTGGACTGGGTCGAAAGCCATGGAAGCAAAGCGAGGTCAGCGGTCGGAGTGTTCAAGACGTGTTGAGTCCCACAGAGGAGCTCCTAATGGATACTTATGTATTGTTTACTTTATGGTTAAAGTTGTTGAAGGGAACCTGACAGTCCATTTGTTCCTTTAATGAGTGGAAGTTTGAGCTGCTTCTACAGTTGTACATTGGACATATTTCTGCCATAAACTGACAACGGCAAAAACAACTTGTCACCGTGAGACTTTGAAATCCCACTGGCTTTTGTATTTCGAACATGTTCTTACGTAATGCAGAAGTATAAATGCTTACAAAGGTTTTGGCTATCTGCATGGTATGTGCTATATATTTAGTTTGTCGCACACATACTGAGATATTAATATCATTTGTAAACTGGGTATTTTGTCGTCATTGACGCTTCTACATGTTTTTTTTTTTCAAACTTAAATGACAGACTTTTATTTGTACAACATACAGTACAACATACAGATATTGTGAAGAACTCGTTTTGTTTGTTGTATATGACCCACAAACAAACTTTGTTGCATGGATAATTTTATTATTTTAAAAATAGTTTTTGGTTTTTTGAGACATGAACATTTTGAAATGAATTTTGCAGCTGGCACATTCATTCTTACAACTTATTTTTAAAGTGAAGGTATTGCACATTATTTAAAGTACAATAATCAAAATAAAAATGTGTGTGTGTTTATTTTTCTCCTTATCCAGTTCTTCACTGAATATGGCCCAGATTATTCCCTGGAGATCAGCCCGAGCTGTCGACCCGACCGCAATGAGAGCCAGCATCTGGAGCGAGTCATCAGCACCATCAAAGGTAAAGGCCATGACAACAACCAGAACTTTACCAAGCACAACACCAGACCACAATATAATTTCTCTTTCACACTTATACCATTTCTACAGATGGTATTACTTTTTGCAATTTCAAAGCTGGCTAAATTATTGAAGGAACTCTCTCTTTTTTTCTTTTTTTTTCTTGTTAACAGGCCTATTGTACAAGTCACTTAGAGTTTATTGAGTTTAGTTCAGTTTGAGTCTGGTGGGAGCACTTTTAGGTTAGCTTAGCATAGATAATTGAATTGGAATAGACTATTAGCATCTCAATTGAATGCAATGATATTATTCAATGGACATTTTCCTTGTGTAAGCAGGTGGTCACATTGGAAGTTACCTAGCTAAGGACTATTTCAGCAGCTGTGGTACAAAGTTTCTTGATAATTATGCTAGAATGAGTTTATAGTTCCTAGCTGTATTGACCTAGAAACTAGCAACATTTATTTTCCATAAGTCTTAGGCTCTGTTTGACTAATTTTTAACTTTTGCTATGGTTACGCCTTCCATCCACACTACCCCAGAGTTTTCGAGCCCCAAAAACGCAGTGTTTTGAAATTGCTGAAGAGGCCGTTTTCATTTTAAAACGCTGCTGCTCTGTGTCAGTGTGAATGGAGGAAAACATCTGAAAACCGAGGCGTGGCTGCCGACACTCGCCCTAACTGTATGAGGTTTCTTCCTCAATATCAAGTACACAAAGTTCAGACTTGCATTCTTCCCTTGGAAGCTCAGGCTTCACAAGTTTATAACGAACTCCCGAGGACACATCAGGTAGATCTTCAAATTTAACTGCAGTGTACTTTTATAATGTAATTCACCCTGGCTATGTTTCACTATCTTAACAATAAAATGAAAACATGACATAAAGCACTGTCTCTTTTAATTTATTTTTATTATTAACTTATGATCATCATCTTCACTGTATGCAAATTCATAACAAAATGGAGCCTAATAACTGCCTCCTTTCATTTTCATTGAAACATATGTAACATTACGCTCACTGTGTGGTTTTGGTAATATAATATGTGCTTATGTCAGGCTATATGCACACAATAAAGATTATCAGAGGAAATGCATGGTGAAATACGAAATAGCCGTCTCTTTTGCTGAATATAATAATCAGTAAGCTAATCTTTGCCAAACACACTACCTGAGAACAAGTAGGCTAATAGATTTAAAAGGCCGACTCGCTAGATATAGGCCTACTACACAAGATGAATTCTAGATTGTGTTTAACAACTACAGAGAGATGAGATCCATAAGCAGATTTGGGTTGGACTGGCCGATGTTCGGCTGCTCTCAGCCGGGCAGGTATGCTCAGAGCTCCTGCTGACTGCCTGGAGTTCAGACGTGAGAATAATCAGCTTTTAGCGCATGCCAGAGTGCGTTTATGGTCACGTGATGTGCGTTTTCAGCAGTGTAGTGTGGACGGAGAGCTTTTCAGAAACGCTACATGAAACGCCAGTGTGGAGGTGGATCATTTTCATTCTAATATGCCATTTTAAAATGAAAATGTATTAGTGTAAACAGGGCCTGAGAACATGATGTAACTAGGGAAGAGTCAACCTTTAAATTAAGAAAACTAAACTACAAAAATCTTTGGTCATTTTGAGCGAGATGGTAATGGTCTAATTCGATTCAATCATCAATGCTAAGATAAGCTCCTACCAGACCTGGAGATTGACTGAGTGAATTCAAAAATGGTCAAACCTAACTGTTTAATTTAGGAGAGTTGTAAAATTCGCTTGTTAAAAAAAAAAGTGGAGTGTTTCTTTAAAAGTAACAGTCTGTTTATTTGAAAAACACTCATGGGGTGTCCATTATTCATTCAATTATCCAGCTGTCTTTCCAAAAACTTTGCACTCCCCCCCTTTAGTAAGCAGAAGACCTTTAAACCAACCACAGTTGTCCCCAGTGACTGGCTCTCCTCAGCTGTATAAAAGAGAAACATGTCTGTTTGATGTTCCCAGTCATCAGTAAATAAATAAGCAAAGCATTCTTAAAAACTTGAGGCTGAAGTCTCAGGAGAGCGGCTGGGATGAGAACGAGAACAGGCTAAACTAGGAACATTTGCACACATGTACGTGCCGAGACCCAGACACGCACTTATCCACACTTTTAAGAGATGTTTTGTTTTTTGACGAAGTGTCTGGTTTGAACATTTAACACAAAGTTTTGCTTTGTGTCGTTCGTGTATGCTATCACTTAGTGTATATTTATTGCTGCAATTGTGCATGAACTGTCTGTTTGTGTGTTTATTTAAGGTTTGCAAACTCTTGCCTATTCACCTTCTCTAGGGACAATAGTCTTTAGACTCAAAACATGTTTCAAAGCTATGCTAAGAAGACTTCAAATGCCCCTTGGATGTAATAAAATCAAGTTTTTTCCTCTTGAGCTCATTGAAACATCTGTGTGAATGGGCAAAAATCTGGCAGTGAAAAAGGAAAAGCGTCGTTCAGAATATGAATGCAGACATTGTTTGGGAAAAAGATTTAATTGAATCGAGCCAAACTGCTTCTCACACACAGTCCTTTGCTTCACTCTGAGTGGGGCGAATTGTTATTTTAGTATTGTTTATGCAATGATGTCTAATGTTTACTCTTCCATAAAAGTAAAGATTTAAAGAAACTTTCTGATGAAAAACTAGGGTGTGTTTAAGAGCTGCGTGATTTCGGAAAAATCTAGCATTGCGATATTCTTTTTTTATTTTGCGATCTATACTATAATATGAATACAATTTCATCAGATAACTTAATGGGCCCTATTTTCAGACCATTGCAACCCTAATTTTCATGTTTGCGTCACATTGTTTAAATAGCAAATCCATTTGCGCCACTTTGTGGACTCATGGGTGTGCCAGTCTAAAAAGGAGGTGTGTTAAGACACATTGTTGGCGTGTTGTTATTTTCAGAAACTGAAATAGACTGCGCCATTAACCAAGTAAAAGCTGGTCTAAAGTCCAGCACAGAGTGAGTTAGTTATGCATCTATGCAGGTTCATATGCTTAATACACACAGGATGTACTGCAATACACAAATATCTTTACATATAAAAAAATAAATAAAGGATTATTTACTGCATAAATATAAAAACCACTACCTCCATGCCTTATCCTCGGTATGCCTTTTTCAGTTTTGTCTTGGCAATGTGCATTTGTATAATGTTGTTGTTATTATTATTAGCAGAATTATTTATTATATGCATAATTATATTTGTTTTAATAAAAACAAGTTTAGATTTGTTCACTTGTTGGGTTTTGAAGTCATATGCATCACCATATGAGGCATAAGAACAGGACGTGTGTTTGGATAGAACTCAAGTTTTTTGACCACACTTCTTTATTATTGTTCATTTATTCATTTGCTGAATATTAGAACTGAATTTAGAAATAGTTTTGAGACAAATCTTTGCGCATAACAAGTTAAATTAAATACGTAGGCTAATGGATGTCTTTAGTGGAGTGTTTACAACACTGTTTCCTTACTCCACGAAAGTAAAGGAGTACAGTAAAGAGTAAAAGTAAAGAGGCTGAATGGAGGAAGCTCATTCTTTATCCTCGTGCTGCATATGGTTTGTTAAACTGTTTTGTTGCTAGTGAAGCATTCAGTTTTTATATGTAAATAGCAAATGCACCATGGCGTGACGCAACTGACTCTTAAAGGGAATGGGAGATAAATATATAAATAAATATATATATATATATATATATATATATATGATATTGTACACAAATTTTATTATTATACACTAATATATGTATTGTTCAATATTAATATACTTTTTGATCAACATACTTACAAGCATAGAAGAGTTGGCAAACATGATGTCAGTAGGGGACATTTGCATAATATTTAATATTTGTTTTTAATGACAAGTTTAAGGTAAATGTTATATTAGGAAAATCAAAAAAATAAAATAAATATATAATTGACAGACGTATTATTAATGACAAAAGCTTTTATCAAGGAATACGGGGTGTATTTTACCTGAGAATATAAAATAAAGCTAACAGGGAATAGTAGTGGCTACAGTATGATCTGTTATTATAATTTGTTTTTTCCTTTAATTTTCAACCATACACTAAAAATTACAGTTGTAATTGTTAATGTACACTGTAGTTGTAAATTTTGTCAATAATATTGTAATAATTGCCAGTAAAACTGTAAAATTTACAAGCACACTGTAAATTTGTAAAAGCTATTGTGTTGTGAAACTAGAGCACAATTGTAATTGTTCATTTACTGTGCACTTGTAAATTCTACAGTATTGCTGTCAACCAAAATTTCCAGTAGTGCTGTAAATTTTACTTCATTATTTTACAGTGTAATGGATATGAAATGCGGCAAAACAACACAACACATTCTTGACTTTCATTGCCTGGACCAAATGTTCTTTTGATCATGAATCACTGATAACAAAATCTTTATTCTTTACATGAATGTTGTTCTTATCACCTTACTCCTTATGGGATAAAGTTGACCCGTTTATCCACCTTTGACTTGTGCTTAACCCATGAGCTTTTAATGTTGATCAACAAGCGGAGGAAACAGAAAGCATGTGTCAGTGCTCCTTTGTCACATCTGCTCCATCTTAACTTCAATGGCATTTCTACTATGACTAAACATTCCTCTTCCGATTTACAACTTATTGATGTCACTTTCTTTCTCTTTGTCCAATTCAATTCAGTTCAAATTCAATTCAATAGAATCCTCATAATGAATAAAATAGTAAAGTGGTTATATAATACATACATACACTTATCGGCCACTTTATTAGGTACACCTTACTAGTACCGAGTTTGACCCCCTTTTGCCTTCAAAATTGCCTTAATCCTTTGTAGCATAGATTCAACAAGGTACTGGAAATATTCCTCAGAGATTTTGCTCTATATTAACATGATAGCATCAAGCAGTTGGTTCAGATTTGTCGGCTACACATACATGATGCGAATCTCCCATTCCACATTTGTGCTGCCCATTACATTACAAACCACAGGAGAGGGCAAATTCTTCAGCAGGATAGCGCTCCTGCTCAGACTTCAGCCTCTACATCAAAGTTCCTGAAAGCAAAGAAGGTCAAGTTGCTCCAGGATTGGCCCGTCCAGTCACCAGATATGAACATTATTGAGAATGTCTGGGTAAGATGGAGGCATTGAAGATGAATCCACAGACTCTTGATGAATTTTGGGAGTCCTGCAAGAACGCTTTCTTTGCCATTCCAGATGACTTTATTAATAAGTTATTTGAGTCCTTGCAGAGATGTATGGATGCAGTCCTCCAAGCTCATGATGGAGTCAGACACAATATTAATTATTTCTCCACTGCACCATGACTTTATATTCTATACTAGACATTATTTCTGTTAAGTGACGAGACTTTTGTCTAAGCAAAGTCAGACCTTACTGTCCTAATGAAATCATTAAAAATCAAGGCATGATCATATTTTATTTTGGTCAAATAAGTGTAATCTAGAGGCCTTTGCCTTTCATATAAGCCACTTGTGATACCAAATGATCAACTAGAAGTGAAGTTAAAGTTATTAAAACTTGGATATGTGACAAGACTTTTGTCAGGTATTGTAAAATACAGCTACATTTTACTGTTGGTTTTAATATATTACACTGTAAAAAAAAAAATCTGTTAAATTTACGGAAAAATACCAGTAGCTGTGGTTGCCAGAATTTTTCCGTAAAAAATACGGAAGTTTATAAAACTGTTTAAATTTACGAAAATAACCGTATTTCATGAACTGATACAATGTTCAGTTCACAAAAACATAACTTAGTGCATAAAAACGTAAAGTCATTCAATGCACTAATGTGTTCATGTGTGTTTACAATTAACGAACAGATTTTCACTGCATTAGTAACTACACAGTTACATTTAAACAAAAGAAGATACAGCATAACATCAAATACCCTTAGTTTATCTTGGACTTGTACCCAGATGCTACTATCCTCCACAATGGTGACACAAAAAACGTTTTACAGTATTTTGCTGTTTTTTTTCTTGATTTTACGGTAAAATACCGGCAGCTGTGGTTGCCAGTAATCTACGTTTTTTAACATTTTACGGTCGTAAATTCAGTTTACAGAATATTTCTGTTAAAAATACATTCCACAGTCTCTGTATTTTTCATCAAACACATTTAACCCCTTAAATCCCAGAGCAAAATCCTCACTAGTGTCCTCACTACAGAGGGTTGAACACTCAGACAGTGATGAAGTTAATGAGATAATTGTCTAATTAAAGGAGGATTGAGAATTATTGATGAACAACTGTTAACAAGCAGAATCACTGAAGGAAAAAAACACAAATTACAGCTATAACCAAAATAAAATAATAATTAATAAAAATAAAACTAATTACACAATAAAAATTTAATTTCTCAAGATCTCAGCAGAGATCATTAAACAACTCCACAAACATCAGGAGTTTCACTTATTATTGACCTTTGACTTTATTTCTTTCACATAAACAAAAACTCTTGAAATTTCTGTTGCTCATTTGAAGTCACCATGATGGAGGACAGAGTCTGCTTTATTTGGGCTCTTCAACTATTAGATCTGCCCCTAGATTTTATTTTGGCTGCTATAATTAATGGTGTTAATCACACTATTTGTATAGGATGAAATGCCAAAAGAAAAAAACAATAAGTCTAATAAGATGTGTATGAGTGTCTAATAAGATGTGATAAATATGATATCAAAACCACCCTGCCCTGCTTGTGCACTCAATGAATATCTTGTTAGTTATAAGTGAGAAATTAATTAAGTAAAGGTTCAAGAGCTCAACTAAAGCAGCCTCTGATCTCCATGATAGTGAGGTCAAATGAATTATTTTCAATACAAAATATAAACCTCTGTTAATTATCAAATATTCTTGCAGATATGAGAGAAATGAAGCCAAACTGTTATCAGTGAAGCTGCTAATGCTGTTATTTAATGGAGTTGTTTAATCCTCTGTTTTAATTCAGTTGGTTTGGTGTGAGGCTGTGTCTGTAGTTGTATTTCTTGTTCTTTCCTTCAGTGATTGGGTTTGTTAACAGCAGGTGTTCATCAGTGTCTGAATTCACTCATTTGTGGTTATTCACTCTGTCTAGTGGACTAAACTAATTAACTAATTTAGGGACTAGTGAATGAGGGTGTGTGGTGAGATTTCAGACACTCTGATTAGTTTCTCGAAAACAAAGGTTTAATCTGTTACAGTTATTTTCGTATTTTGTACAGAAAGGAGCCGTTAATCATTTTACAGGTTTTTACTGTAAATTGTACAGAGTTTTACTGTTAAAATCATGGACATTTTTTACAGTGAACGTATACTTACGTTCAGAGACTTAATTTTTAAAATTGTACTTTATCATCCTTTTGCAATTTAGTTTGTTTCAAATATTTATTTACTCTGAACATGTTTATACAATATTCAATGCACTAAGTGTTACATCTGTTAAACTAACCATTTTTTTCAATATTGTGATAATGTATATCATGATAAAAGCTTCAGCAATTAATTGCAACAAGAAAAGTTACTAGCAGAAGAGTATATCTAATACATTTACCTTTTTGTGGAATGTCTTGCATAGGTATTTTTTTATTTTTGTTTATAGATTTTGTTCATGTTTAGTTTGACCAAGAGAAAGCTGCTTGGTTTAAAGTTGCTGTGAGGGATAATTTATACATGTGTACGCTATTAAATGCCTTTTCACTTTTATTTGAGAAAGAGATCACTAAGAAAAGTAGCTCGGGAAGAATTCTTTACGACAACAATTTATCTTTTCATTGGATGATACGTTCAAGTTAACATCACTCATTTTACTTTAGCTTTGTTTATTTATGTTTGCAATATGAGAGTTCTGTCTAAACATGCTTATTTTCTGTACCCATGTGGTATGTGTTACATATGCTGCGTGTTTGCTCTGTCCCGCAGCTCTAGGGACTAATTAAAAAGGGCTGAAGGCGCAGACTGCTCAACTTCCATTTTAGGGTTTCCACCCATCTCTTAAGACTGCTATATATCGCTCAATGCAGAACTATCAAGCATGGGCACAGTTTCCAGATCAGCTTGGCTTTAGAGACTTCTGCTTCCTGAGGGTCATTAGAGAGTGATTTAGTCAACTGAGGTCAGCTCTTCAGATGATCTTTCTGGAGCTGTACATTAAGTGTCCTGTGCTGCACGCAACACATCATTTCCTCTTTTTTTATGGGAACTGACAGAATCCTCTACTTAGATTGTGTATGCCTCTTTAGGTTAACCAGTGTGTTTATAGAGCGTATTTGAGTTTTCAGTGGCATCTGTTCTGCCATGTTGAAACAAAGTATGTATGTGTGGTCTGTGAAATGTGCTATGCACAACCTCTGTCTCAGTTGTAATTGTTTTGGAGTATTTTTAGGTTAAAATGCATTTTGATGGAGCAATTATCTGTCTGTAATTTTACTTGTGCATGGCACATCTTATGTACAGAGAGTAGTTTTCCTGCAAGAGTGAATGATTACAAAAAATACTTATTTAAATCCATATTCTATTTAAAATATTAAATCTTTCCAAAATTAATCTCACTGATCCAAGTTTTAAGCAGCACAACCATTTTCTTCTTGTGACACGAAGACTGGAGTGATGGCTGCAAAACAAAATCAACTTTGGCATCACAGGAATAAATTTCATCTTATAATACACTCACCGGCCACTTTTTTAGGTACACCTGACTAGTACTGGGTTGGACCCCCTTTTGCCTTCAGAACTGCCTTAATCCTGTGGCATAGATTCAACAAGGTACTGGAAAAATTCCTCTGAGATTTTGCTCCATATAGACATGATAACATCTGGTGATTGTGGAGGCCATTTGAGTACAGTAAACTCCATTGTCATGTTCAGGAAACCAGTCTGAGATGATTTGCGCTTTATAACATGCTGTGTTATCCTGTTGGAAGTAGCCATCAGAAGATGGGTACACTGTAGTCATAAAGGGATGGACATGGTCAGCAACAATGCTTAGGTAGAGTGTGGTATTGACACAATGCTCAATTGGTACTAATGGGCCCAACGTGTGTCAAGAAAATATCCCCCACATCATTACAACACCACCATCACCAGCCTCAACTGTTGATACAAGGCAGGATGGATCCATGCTTTCATGTTGTTGATGCCAGATTCTGACTCTACCATTTGAATGTTGCAGCAGAAATCATCAGTCCAGGCAACACTTTTCCAATCTTCTATTGTTCAGTTTTGGTGAGCCTGTGTAAATTGTAGCCTCAGTTTTCTGTTCTTATCTGACAGGAGTGGCACCCGATCAGGGCCAGAGAAAGCCGAACTGCCGCTCTAGGCAATGGACTAGCACGCCGCCCTCAACCCGAAAGTGAAAACGAACCTGACTAGTTCGTAAAGTGAGGATGGGGGGTTGATCTTGCGAATGAGTCAGTACGTTGGGTTGGGCGGCGGGGCGCGTTTGCCTCCCTCATTATTATGCCGCTCTAGGCGGCCGCCTAGGTCGCCTCTATGGACGCGCCAGCCCTGCACCCGATGTGATCTTCAGCTGCTGTAGTCCATCCGACATTAATGTTGGATGTGTTGTTTGTTCAGAGATGCTCTTTTGATACCTCTGTTGTGACGAGTGGTTATTTGAGTTATTGTTGCCTTTCTATCAGCTGGAACCAGTCTGGCCATTCTCCTCTGACCTCTGGCATCAACAAGGCATTTGCGCTTACAGAACTGCTGCTCACTGGAAATGTTCTTTTTTTTTTTTGACCATTCTCTGTAAACTCTAGAGATGGTTGTGCATGAAAATCCCAGTAGATCAGCAGTTTCTGAAATACTCAGACCAGCCCGTCTGGCACCAACAACCATGCCACGTTCAAAGTCACTTAAATCACCTTTCTTCCCCACTCTGATGCTCGGTTTGAACTGCAGCAGATCATCTTGACCATGACTACATGCCTAAATGCATTGAGTCGCTGATCAGAAATTTGTGTTAACAAGCAGTTGGACAGGTGTACCTAATAAAGTGGCTGGTGAGTGTATAATCAAAGTACTTTGAATTGTGATTATATTTCACAATATTTATTGTTTATGAAACGTATAAATGCAGCCTGTGGTAGACCCTTTGCTAAGTGGTTAATTGAATCATTCTTTAAAATGATTTGTTCAAAATGTCTAATGTATTTAAAAACAAAGCAAGTGACTTTATGGGCTGGTACACACTAAGCTGACGGTCAATTGTTGGGCAACATTTTTATGATACATGTCTAGATAATCTTAACACTAACTCGTTTCTCAGATTATGAGTAGGGCCAGATGGAATCTGCGGACGTTTTTTGCAATTTCTGTATTTTGGTAAAAATCTGCGGATTTCTGCTGAATTATTTTGGGAGTCTAACTAAACTAAACTAAAACCTTAATATGTGAAATATGTGTAATTTAAAAACTGAATAAATTCAGATTTACACACATTTACTCAAGTAAATAAGCAAAATTAATGATGGGCTAAAAATCTGCGGAATTCTGTAGAAAATCTGCGGAATTCTGCGCGCGCAGATCCCGTGTGGGCCTAATTATGAGCAATCTACCATTTCTTTTCTCAGAAAAGGTAGTTGCGCATTTTATGACACAAACCATTTTAATGGCAGTGCATATAAGAAAATGCTTCATAATGTCATCTATGAGGTCACAGAGGTTCTGACCTCTGTATTTATTTTTTCAAAAATTAAATTTGAAGTTTTGTGAATGAAAAGTTAAAATTATGTCACTGAGTTAATTCACGTCCCTGTGTCACAGCAGCACTCCAGACGCAGCCTGAAAGAGCTCTACGGCTGAAGCTTTATAAGTCATTGCATCATTGGACTTGTTTTTAAAGTATTTATGAATTAATTTGGGTGTGAATAAAGTGGAAAGAGTAAGTTTGGGGTTAGCATCTGTCAGGCTAGGTTATTTGATGTGTTCCATGCATTGCCTGTCATTGGTCTTGCATTGGGGGGAATTTGCCCAATTCAGTATGTAGAATTGGCATTAGTCAGTGAAAGAGAGTGCTCTGATTAACTGTTCAGTTATGGATCCGAGCACAAGAACAAAACCTGAAGTAGCGAAACTAAGTTAAGCTAAGTTATTTGTAAATTATATGGATTATTAGATTATCAGAAATATTTTCTTAAGCAAGTCCATCTGTGGTGAGCCAGAAGTACTGTGTAAATGGTATGTAAACGCTGTTTTGTTGACTATTTGTATACATATATTTTACTTGTAGCCATATTACAACCACATTTTTAGCTTATTTTCAAACCCTAGCTATTGACACTTTTTATTGTTCAAATTCAATTCTGCTTCTGTGTGCCAGATAAATTTTATTGTAACACTCGGCTGTTATGTCAAGTAACTCTGCTGGTATGGCTGTTATGGGATTTTCGCCTCGATTTTGACCGGCTGACAGGTTTTGAGAAATTGCAGACAAATGCTTGAAATGACAGGCAAAATCGGTGCTCGTTTATCTGAGTAACAATCACACAGTGTGAACTATCAAAGACACAATCTGAGAGAATCACAGATGAGTTGTCGACACCCATGAGATATTTGGCATGCTAAATATCTAGGGCTGTCGGCGATTCAAAATCATGCCATGTGAAATGAGTTTTGATTGAAAATAACATCGGTGATCACCTACAGCCAATGAGAGAGCAGCATTAACTAGAGTGGGTATCTGCAGGCCAGCGGGAGGATGAGGGAGAAGTTAAAAGGGCTTCTTTTCAGTCTATTTGGACACAAGAAATGAAGGAAAAACTAATGTAAATTTGACAGGAGCATCCGTATCTGTTTGACGTGTCATCTGAGCAATACCACAACTAGGTCGAAAATATAAAAGATGGATTTATTCCCTTCAAAATCCAGGTGAGCAAAATAAGTACATTTTATACCCCACTAAAGCTTCTTTCTTATTACAGTTAATAACAAAAGATATACTGTGTGACTTTGCGTGTGTTTGGAAGAGAGACGTAGTTTGCTGACCGAAACATAGTCTGCGAGTCTTCCTATTGTAAAGTTATGCAGTGTGATACCCCCTGTCACCGATCCATCCTGTAGTATAAACACAGCACAACATCTGTGACACAACTACTTTGAAAACCGTGCAGTCTAAACTTGGCATAAGAGAGTCAGGTCAATGAAGCACATTGGCCAGTAATTGTTTGTGATGAAAGTTTATTAGGCACTAAATTGCAGTCCTGAGATGCAGGCTTTTCTAAAGCCTCCTGTATAGATTTTCAACAAGCTCACACATCCCATGTGTCTCAGCTTTCAAATGAACCGCTCGCATCAATTAAACTGTTTAATTAGGACTTTTCTATAGGGCTGGCTGGTTGTTTACCGTCTTTATTGTCACGTAAGTGCCTTGTTTATTGGGTAAGGGAAATTGTGTGGAAGAGGGGACGGAAACAGAAAATGGGTGCTGTAATGTGGGATGAGAGGGACCTGAAAGTCCCTTTGTCTCACCTTCCCAAACAAGTGCTGATCTGCTAATGTGTGTAACCATTTCGCTGTGAAGAACTGGGATTGATTAATGCAGGTAATAAATAGACAGGCTTGCAGTTGTTACACATTACCGGAGTTTCCAAGCACATCTGGGTAACATTTACGACACTCAGCCTTGCGTTATAAAACGCTGAGAGAAAACGAGGCAAAAACGAGTAAACACCATACATAGCTGCTTTCAGTGATTCTGATCAGCAAATACTGCAAGGTTTATCCATCATCTCACAGGCCTTATAATTTTAAACAGTGTTAATAGAGACAGTACTTTTTGTAGCAGACAACTAATAAAATAAATCTTTTTGTTGATTCCATCGCTGAAAATGATCCATATTTGGAAAATAAAATGTATGTAAGACATGAGGACATCAGACAGCTGCTAAATACTGAATGTACATGTATTCATAAACATTTATGGTTTCCTTAATGTGAAACCGCTTGAGTTTTAGGAAAGGAAAAGCTTGCTCATTTCAAATAAGAACTGGGGATAATTAGTCCAAAGGCTTCAAACCGCAACCTTCAAAGTCAAAGAAACATGTCGTGCTTAAAAATAGTGTGAAAATGTCACTTTAAATGCACGGCTTCCGATTAAACCTTTCACAATGAAGGCAGGTATTTTTTTCAGCTGTTTTTTAACGACTTCATGTTTACTTGTCATGACAAACTAGAGGAACAGCGGTTCTTCAACAGTTCTCTGATTCAGCTTGCAAATGATATATAAAGGAATGAAGATTTTAAAGCTTGCTTTTATAAAGTATGGATTCCCATTGGTTCCTCTTTTAAATTCATATTCATTAGCATGCCATAATGTTATCAAAACAGCAGCTGGTGAGAACAAAAAGGGACGGTCCCTTTGCAGTTCAACTGTATGGTGCCTGTGTGAATGGACGGCACAATTCCAATGCAAATCGTGGTTTGTAAATCCATGTAAATTGATTTAGATGTTGAAATATTTGAATAGGTTGTGGTTCCGTGTAAGAGACGTCAAAGGAAATCCTGTTTTTCTATTCCCTGATTTGCAGCCTGCTTTTTTATTCATGTCACTGTGACATTTAGTAAGGTTCCAAACCTTTTGTTATTTCCCAAATTTAACCCCCCACCCCTACTCACCCCTGGTTTGTTTCTTTTCATTATTTTTTTTCTAGACTTTTTTTCATTTTAAAAGCCTGATCAATTCATTAAAGTAATACATCTTGGTCAACAACAATGTATTGACGATGTATTTAGGAACCATATGTGAGAGGCTTTCTTCTCAAGTCATAAGATTAAATAATGGAAGAAAAGCAGTGTATTTATTCCATAAAAAATATTTTACTTTAAATGCTTAAAGATGTCATTTCTACTGTGAGACTCTATAAGACACTCTGAAATTCTCAGTTTCTCTAGATTTACAATTTATAGTTGTGTTTGAGTAAAACGTGTTTTTTTCTGCCAACTACTGATAAATATTTCTAAATGTAAAATGCAAATGTCATGTAGATCATAACATTTAAAAAGATGCCATGTTTATATATATATATACAGGGAGTGCAGAGTTATTAGGCAAGTTGTATTTTTGAGGATTAATTTTATTATTGAACAACAACCATGTTCTCAATGAACCCAAAAACTCATTAATATCAAAGCTGAATATTTTTGGAAGTAGTTTTTAGTTTGTTTTTAGTTTTAGCTATTTTAGGAGGATATCTGTGTGTGCAGGTGACTATTACTGTGCATAATTATTAGGCAACTTAACAAAAAAACAAATATATACCCATTTCAATTATTTATTTTCACCAGTGAAACCAATAAAACATCTCAACATTCACAAATATACATTTCTGACATTCAAAAACAAAACAAAAACAAATCAGTGACCAATATAGCCACCTTTCTTTGCAAGGACACTCAAAAGCCTGCCATCCATGGATTCTGTCAGTGTTTTGATCTGTTCACCATCAACATTGCGTGCAGCAGCAACCACAGCCTCCCAAACACTGTTCAGAGAGGTGTACTGTTTTCCCTCCTTGTAAATCTCACATTTGATGATGTGATGACAGGTTCTCTATGGGGTTCAGATGATGTGATGACAGGTTCTCTATGGGGTTCAGATCAGTTGAACAAGGAGGCCATGTCATTCGTTTTTCTTCTTTTAGACCCTTTCTTGCCAGCCATGCTGTGGAGTACTTGGACGCGTGTGATGGAGCATTGTCCTGCATGAAAATCATGTTTTTCTTGAAGGATGCAGACTTCTTCCTGTACCACTGCTTGAAGAAGGTGTCTTCCAGAAACTGCCAGTAGGACTGGGAGTTGAGCTTGACTCCATCCTCAACCCGAAAAGGCCCCACAAGCTCATCTTTGATAATACCAGCCCAAACCAGTACTCCAGTTTTTCAGCCTTTCTTACCTTGGCCATGTCTCTAAGTATTGCACACCTTGTGCTTTTGGGCACTTTAGTGATGTTGCAGCTCTGAAATATGGCAAAACTGGTGGCAAGTGGCATCGTGGCAGCTGCACGCTTGACTTTTCTCAGTTCATGGGCAGTTATTTTGCGCCTTGGTTTTTCCACACACTTCTTGCGACCCTGTTGACTATTTTGAATGAAACGCTTGATTGTTCGATGATCACGCTTCAGAAGCTTGATATTTTAAGAGTGCTGCATCCCTCTGCAAGATATCTCACTATTTTTGACTTTTCGGAGCCTGTCAAGTCCTTCTTTTGACCCATTTTGCCAAAGGAAAGGAAGTTGCCTAATAATTATGCACACCTGATATAGGGTGTTGATGTCATTAGACCACACCCTTCTCATTACAGAGATGCACATCACCTAATATGCTTAATTAGTAGTAGGCTTTCGAGCCTATACAGCTTGGAGTAAGACAACATGCATAAACAGTACTCATTTGCCTAATAATTCTGCACTCCTTGTATATATATGTAGCACAACACCAGTCAAATGAAAACATTTGTTATCATTTTCCAGGGAAAACATTCTCTAAATCACTAAATGAATTTTCAAGAGTTTACACTTACTCATACAGTATTAGCAGGTTTGGCATGCTGTCCCAGGAGAGAACCCTGAGCTCGGAGATAATTGAGCCTAGGGCTCCCGCCTGGTCAATAAGGATATTAGGGGGCCAAAATCTGGTAGGTCTCGAGGGCTCCCCTGGTAAAAGGAGGAGATGGGGTGGAAGGGGGGATTCTTCCAAAATGAAGGAAGTAGGGTGAAATCTGCCTCTTTATTATAAGCTTGAATCAATCTGATTGGATTATTGCTGAAGTCTTCATTTTCTTTGATAGCTGTATTTTCAACATGATCTCACAGCAATTCAGAACTTTTTGATTTAATGGCTTATTCATATGAATTCACACAATCCCCCAATGTATCCCCCAATGACGGTTGGGTTTAGGGATGGGGTTGGGTGCCAAGCCTCCTTTTAAAATCTACATTTTTGTATGACTGAATTTGTATGAATTAGCCACAAAACTGATAAAACGCTTTTTCAGACTTTTATTTTAGGAGTCTTGAATTTTTATTTGGCTTCAGTCTGTGTGTAGCAAACGAAACTGTGTCATTATTTTTAGACAGACAAACAGAACATGACTTCATATTTAAACATTAATTCATTCATTCATTGTTATTAGGCTAAGTCTTTATTTCAGAGTTTGCCACAGCAAAATTAACCACCAACTATTCCAGCATGTGTTATGCATTTACGCATGCACGCACACACGCACGCACGCACACACACTATGGCCAATTTAGTTTATTCAATTCCCCTATAGCACATGTGTTTGGACTGTGGGGGAAAGCGAATCACCTGGAGGACACCCACACGAAAACCAGGAGAACATGCAAACTCCACACAAATGTCAACTGACCCAGCCTGGACTTGAACTAGCAACCTTCTTGCTGTGAGGTGACAGTGCTAACCACTGAGCTACCGTGCTGCATATTTAAACATTTTTGGGTTAAATGTTCACATACACACATTAAATTGGTTCTTTTGTGTTTTTTTTGTGGTAGTAGAGGTGATATTTGGCACTGCTAAGTGATTCGTTGGCTCATAATAATAAGGGAATCTATTTTATTGATCAATAACACCAGTAATGGTTCCTTAGGGGTTCTTTATGGTGGTTCAGGTTCCTCAAATTACCATCTTCAAAGATATAGGTGTTTTGTAGCACTTACAATGGTTCCCCTATAATTGTAAGTCAAAGCATTCTACAGTTGAATTCAGAATTATTAAACCCCCTGAATTATTAACCCCCCCCCCCCCCCCCCCCCCCGTTTATTTTTTCTCTCCAATTTCTGTTTAACAGAGAGCAGATTTCTTCAACACATTTCATAGTTTTAATAAATCATTTCTAATGACTGATTTATTTTATCTTTGTCATGATGACAGTAAATAATATTTGACTAGATATTTTTCAAGACACTTATATACAGCTTAAAGTGACATTTAAAGGTTTAACTATGTTAATTAGGTTAACTAGGCAGGTTAGGGTAATTAGGCAAGTTATTGTATAATGATGGTTTGTTCTGTAGACTATCGAAACAAAATATAGCTTAAAGGGTCTAATATTTTTGACCTTAATGTATTTTTTTAATATAAAAAGATTTTATTCTAGCCGAAATAAAACAAATAAGACTTTCTCCAGAAGAAAAAAATATCATCAGACATACTGTGAAAATTTCCTTGCTCTGTTAAACATCATTTGGGAAATATTTAAAAAAGAAAAACTATTTCAAAGGGGGGAGAATAATTCTGACTTCAACTCTAAATATCATTTTGTGATTTATATTAGGTGTACGTCTTTTGATTCATTCATCCAAAAATGTCTCAAATTCCATTCCATTATAATATATTGCTGATTCAGTTTTAGGACTTCACCCTGGTTTCATCTGTATTTACTCCACAAGTCCATCGCTGTATTAGTATTTCTCAGTGTTTTCTGTAATTCATTTTTTGATTGTCTTTACCCTGTCCTCTCCTCCTCTGCTTGTTTACAGGGAATCTGAAGAATGTAGTTTAGGATCGAGTCCACAGCTCATGTTTCCAAATCAGGCCCTGCTCCTCTAATGAAGACAGTATGTCAGAGTCCTCGCCTGAGGGGAGCTTGGAAAACATTACTTGAATGTTTCCAGGGAACATTTTTTTAAATGGCGTGATGGGCAGCTTTGCCACATTTTATTCAATGTTGGATCTATTTTTTTTTATAAAAATCCAAAGGCGTTTTTGGATGAAGCGCAACATGTTTTATGTGCAGTATGTCAAAAACAACATGTTTGTTTGTATCTCTTAATGTTTTTAACTTGTTGGGATCATCTGCAAATGAGAATTGATAAAAAGCACATTTTGTTTCTGATGATGGTGTCTTGTCGTAGATGCTTTCCAGAAATGTGTCCAAAATGGTTCATAAGAAAAGAACTTGGCAAGGCACTCAGATTTTTTACGGTTTGGCTTCAAATGATATTTTATAACTTTTAACTGCAATGTCTTGTCCAGTTTTGGATTAGATATGCGAAATTTAATGGGCAGACTGACCAAAGTCATCTTGGCCACTTGAGTGTTTTATTTTGTGTTGGTATGTTTATTTCCTTCAGAGTAAGAAGTTGAAAATGTTTTCAAGCTGTCTGTCAGCTATTATTTTTTGTATAAATGCTTTTCTGTTATTAAAATACAAAAACAAAAAAATTAAATGTGATTGTGTGCATTTTCTTTTCTTGCAGTGTTTCAGTTTTACATGTAGAAGTTGTGCTATTTTCACCATGATCTTTATGGATTTCTTTGTTGCAGAGGTTTCTCTGAATGGCACACCAAGTGTGATTCATTAAGTCCTTTATTAGCTTTGAGAGATGGGGCTTATTGCATTTTAGTCCAATAAACTTATCCATGCTACCAAAAGAACGCTGTAAAACTCGCAGAATTAAGTACAGAGACGGGACTGATTTTCAGCGGCTCACCCTATTAAAACCCTAATGGGTGCAGAAGCAAACAGTCTGCTCAGTGCTTAGTGATCCTGCTTTTCTTTTCTGTTTTTGATGCAGGACAAGTAATAGATCAAATGGATTGATTTTATTTGCAGATAAATGTGACACCCTAATTTTCATTACCTAATAGTTCTACATTGAAAACTTTGCATCTTTCCTTTGGTCCAGTTATTTGTATTAATTTCTGTCTGCAGTGGTTAGCATATTTAAATGCATTTAGAAAATGTAATGATGCACAAAATGACTGTCAGAATTAAAAATGATCAAATAAAAAGTAAATAATCCAAATCAGTTTAGTTTAACTCTAATGAAGATTTTGTTATTAATTACACACTCAAGTCGTTCCACTCCACTTAGAACTTTGTTCATCTTCAAACACAAATCAAGATATTTTTTATGAAATCCAGGAGCTCTCCCACCAAACAGTAACAGTCCAGGAACCAATAACATTGTCAAAACATTACACGTGACTTCAGTGGTTCAACTATAATCAAAGGAAGCTCCAAGAAAAATGTGTGTGCACAAAAAAAAACTGTGAATGGGATCTTCTCTCCTGTGTCAGGTTTATAACAGGCAGAATGATGTCTTGCTGTTAGTATTAGCAGTACAACACACTTGTCATTTTGCCACTAGTCTGATGCAGAAGACACTGGTGAACAAAGTTGTTTTTTAGCACACAAAAGTCTACTTGTAGCCAGTGTTAGGATAACACTTTACAAGTAACACTATAATATGACTTTTCTAAGTAACAAGTAACACATTACTATTTTAAAATCAATAATATTTGAGTTATTATCTGAAACTGTAATACGAGTTACTTTTTAATTTAATGAGTTTTTTAAAAATAAATTGCTGAATTAAAATTAAAGTAGTAACGATGAGAGAGTGTGTTCATTATTTTGAACACATCGAAGAAAAGGAAAAGGGGGATTGACTCAATGGACAGCTATTTTACTTCAGACAAATAGTACAAAAGTAGCAAACACATTGCATTTAACTTTCAATATTCTGTATATACGGCATGTAGAGCTCTGGGGTCAGGAAGTTCTCAGATAACATTATGCTAAAATATTATTTTTTATGTGTTTTTTTTAAGGTAAATGAAGGTCATACAGTGTGTTGTTTATTGCAGAACTTCTCCATTAAAAAATAAAGAAAATGAAACAAGTTCTGCAAGACATCAAGCCTCAGCCAGGTAAGGAAAAGTAACTCAAAATTAACGTAAAGCATTACTTCACCATGTTCCCAACACTGCTTGTAGCTTGTATATTTACAGTCGAACCACAATGACAAGTGGCATGAAATGACAGTATTTTTGGATCCTTTTAAAGACTTGGATGTTTTCTCAAAACACCTGAACATCCATCAGGACTTACTGCCTATGAGGATGAGAGAACTCTCTTGGATTTTATCTAAAATATCAGATTTTTGCTCTGAAGATGAAGCTCTCAGTCAATTGGGATGATATGATGGTGAGTAGAGTAAATAACAGAATTTTCAACTTTGGGTGAACTGATCCTTTAATTTATGTTTTTTGTACGTCTTCATTTGTCCTTCCACATTTCATGCTTAATGTCTTAACTTACACTCACCGGCCGTTTTATTAGGTACACCTGTCCAACTACTCATGCCTGTCCAACTACTCGTTAATGCAAATTTCCAATCAGCCAATCACATGGCAGCAACTCAATGCATTTAGGCATGTAGACATGGTCAAGACGATCTGCTGCAGTTCAAAGCAACCATCAGAGTGGGGAAGAAAGGTGATTTAACTGACTTTGAACGTGGCATGGTTGTTGGTGCCAGACGGGCTGGTCTGAATATTTCAGAAACTGCTGATCTACTGGGATTTTCACGCACAACTATCTCTAGGGTTTACAGAGAATGGTCTGAAAAGGAGAAAATATCCAGTGAGCGGCAGTTCTGTGGACGCAAATGCCTTGTTGATGCCAGAGGCCAGAGGAGAATGGTAAGACTTTTTCAGCTGATAGAAAGGCAACAGTAACTCAAATAACCACTCGTCACAACGGAGGTCTGCAGAAGAGCATCTCTGAACGCACCTTGAGGCAGATGGGCTACAGCAGCAGAAGACCACACCGGGTGTCACTCCTGTCAGCTAAGAACAGGAAACTGAGGCTACAATTTACACAGGCTCACCAAAATTGGACAATAGAAGATTGCCTGGCCTGATGAGTCTGATGAATTTCTGCTGCGACATTCGGATGGTAGAGTCAGAATTTGGCGTCAACAACATGAAGGCATGGTTCCATACTGCCTTGTATCAATGGTTCAGGCTAGTGATGGTGGTGTAATGGTGTGGGGGATATTTTCTTGACAAGTTGGGCCTATTAGTACCAATTGAGCATTGTGTCAATGCCACAGGCTACCTAAGCATTGTTGCTGACCATGTCCATCCTTTTATGACTACAGTGTACCCATCTTCTGATGGCTACTTCCAGCAGGATAACGCACCATGTCATAAAGCGTGAATCACCTCAGACTGGTTTCTTGAACATGACAATGAGTTCATTGTACTCAAATGGCCTTCACAGTCACCAAATCACTAATAAAGAGGCCGGTGAGTGTATATTTTTGCATGTATGTCTTTTTTCTATTAAGAAACATAACATTTTATGTTTTAAACAAAAACAAACAACTGTCAATGGGTTTGAATATTCTGAGCCCATTTCACAGAAATCAAGACCTGTTTTTTCCCTGAAGTCTATGTATATTAATTTAAGCAAAGTTCATTTGCAATTGAAAACAAGACAATAAAATATGATGAACAAAATAGTTACAGTCTAATATGTTTGTTAAATAGTATAATGATGATTATTTGGAAAGTATTAAACTTTAATAATTTGCTAATAAATGTTGACTTTTTTCACTTTATTTTAATTTTTTTTGCAATAAGGTTTTTAAAACATGTCAAATAAAAAATGGGCAGAAACCAGCTACCAAGTTAGGAAACGTTATTCTTAAGTAACCAGCTGTTTAAAAATAATATGAAAAATTACATAGGCTAACCTTTAAAAATAACTGACATTTTGGAGGAAAGTTAACTTGTTCTCTTTTGATCATCTCAATCACCTCCCTGAAATAACATGTACAGCCTGTGTGTTATTATATATATATATATATATATATATATATATATATTTTTTTTT
>CAIGQZ010033024.1:4624380-4642674 GCA_903798205.1 Danio tinwini
CTATCTATCTATCTATCTATCTATCTATCTATCTATCTATCTATCTAAACTATTTCTCTCTAATCTAGTCAACGATTGTAATTCAGTCAATGTTTAAATAGTTTAATGTCAGCAACTAATGTTTACAAATTCGCGCATTTAGCGGACGTTTTTATCCAAACTGACGCAAAGGAAATTAGCTTTCTATCTTGTTTGCGTTAAATTTGACTGTTAAACAGCCACCTCTTACCCACATCATCTCATTGGTTAGTGAAGGAAGTGTGCAGTTATCTGTCCTTCAACAGGCAGATAGAGACACAAGATTGATACTCTGGAAAATGCTCAACAGTTTTAACCTCAATATATTATTTATTGTCTGTTGTGTTTCTATCTTGTAGGGATACTGAAAATCCAACAGATTAAACTGACTAGTCCAATATTAACGTGAGGTTTTGCCGATAACCACAGAGTTTTACATTCGTCTTGGTCTAATTAAGTTGTAGGCTTCACCATGTTTGTGTGTGAGTGACTGCTTCCAGGCTATGAATAATGAATACAATGAGCTAAACACAAAGATCTGGAGATGAATGCCCCACAGCTGAGATGAGCTGAGCCTGTGTGCTGCTCATTGCTGGAGGTCCATTGCAGCTGCATACCAGCTTCCAGCAATTATTCCCTCAAAAGAATGGCTTTAAGTGGGGATTGAGGAGAGCGCAACAGCACATATGATGAAGTGCCTCATTACTTGTCCTCTGTGTGAGTGTGAGAGCACATGTGAGACGCAGGAGGATATGGAGTCACAGGACACTGTCACGTACTCCATAATTAACCCCACATCTGAGGGATTATGAATGGCTCATCTCTACGTATAGTCTTGGAGAGTCATATGATTTGCTGCCCTTCTGAGCCATTGATAAACTCTTGCCTTGTGATCTCGGTTAAAGACATTTTTTCATACACACAGCAGCAGCTTTTATGGCTGGAGTACACTGCACAACTATGGCAGCAGTTTTAGCCTAGTCTGAACCAGTTGACTGGTTGGCATAGTCATATCAAGTGGTCAGTTTTTGGCCAGTGCAATGTTTTATTATAATTTCAGTGTAAATTACAAAAACTGGATTTTGTACAAACAGTAATACGGCATGCATAATAAAAGGCTTTTAGTTGTGTCTGTGGATCTCTGTGAATGCAAATCATTTTGACTCTGTTGGAAAAAAAACAACAACACAGTTTTCTGTTCACATTTAAACAACAGTTGACAAATTATGGGGGGGGGGGGGACAACAGTTCAAATGATTTCTGTTCACATGGGTTCACTAAAAGATCATGTGACTTCAGTTTTCACAAAATGACATTTTGGTACTTTAGAAGCAGAGAAAAGCTGAGTTATTACTAGGCCCACACGGAATCTGCGCGCACAGAATACCACAGATTTTCTGCAGAATTTCCGCAGATTTTTAGCCCATCATTAACTCTGTTTATTTACTTAAAGTTAACTATTTACAGTTAATCTAATTGTATTTGCATTTTAAACATTAAATACACGTTTAAAAGATATTATTTTTTATTTAACATATTAAGGTTTTAGTTATGATACTTCCAAAATAATTCCGCAGATTTTTACCAAAATTCTCCGCAGAAATGGCAAAAAACGTCCGCAGATTCCGTCTGGCCCTGGTTATTACCCTTCAAAATGAGCCAATTGAAATAACGAATTGAAAGTATTCCTAATGGAAACCCATAGATTTAGCAAAACTATGTATTCAGCGAAAAAGTGATAGAAATAAACATTTGTGACCCTGACCACAAGTCTTGTTGAACAGGTATATTTTTGGGAATAGCCAAAAATCCATTGTATGAGTCCAAATGATGCCAAAAATCATTTGAATGTTAAGCAAAGATCATGTTTTCTTAAGATATTTTGTAGATGTATTAAGATATAATATACTTTCTCATTAGTAATATGGATTTTTAAGCACATAATTTGGACAACTTTTTTTTAAGCAGATTTTTCTCAGTTTTCAGGTTTTCTGAACTTTTTCAAGTAGTTTTATCTCAACCAAATGTTGTCCGGTCCTAACAAACTACACATCAACAGAAAGCTTATTTTTTTCAGTTGATGTTTATATCTCTGTTTCCAAAAAATGGACCCTTAAGGGTCACATTTTAGCTGCATAACAATGACTAATAGAAATGAACATTTTAAATCCTCATTTGCAAAATAACCAAAATCTTTTGTAAACCTGGGATGTAAATGAGACTATAACATATTGTACACAAACTAGTACTTTGTAAAACAGTTTTAGCTTCCCCTAAATTGCATTGTTGTGCAATTGAATGTCCAAAAGCCATACCGTTTTTAAAGTTGGTGTTGTGTAAACACCCCCTATAGTACTTTATGATGTAAACACAATCTTAGCTTCACACTGAAACCGTCAAGTCATAACAAATAACATTTCACTAGTCATCCGTCCTTTGGGAATGAGGCAATGAATTTGTTTCTATGGAAAGTTTTGAAAGGCTGGAAGTATGTGATGATCCTCAGGCCAATTTTGCAAGTTTTTAACAACACTGCAAAAATTTACCACACATTTATCTAGTGAATTTATTGGATTCTATTATTAATTTTATTAGATATTAATTTATCTATAAAATTATCACATTTACCTCTTAGTTTTCTAATGTCAGTCGAAAGACAAACAACAGGTAACCACTAAATTAATATTTGTGTCCAATATCAATTACTTTTTGAAGTAACAATTACTTCATTGTCGTTGTTGTTGTTTACATGTGTGCAGTGTGTTGCAATTTGAATTCAATGATCTTCATGTTGTCATTGTTTTTTTTTCTTTCCCCCTAGGTGTGTTCATTTGATGAGCCTGCTGTTTTCTAGCGCCACCATGAAGGACCGTGACTCTGTCTCCCTCCTGCACTACTCTGGATCCGGCAAGACCAGCCCTCAGTTCCCCTCTGCATCCCTCCATTCTGGCTCCCCCGTGCTGGCCAAACCCCAGCCTTTCTGCCTGCAGTCCGGCCAGCACCTCATAGCCTCCATGCAGCTCCAGAAACTCAACAGCCATTACCAGAATCTGACCTCCACAGCAACAACCGGACCCGGCCGAGGGTACGCCGCCTCCATGCTAAGCCCAGGACAGATCTCCAGTCCTGGGGCGGCGCAGGCGTCCGGCATCATCGATTCTGACCCAGTGGATGAGGAGGTTTTGATGTCGCTGGTGGTGGAGCTGGGTTTGGATCGTGCCAATGAGCTCCCAGAGCTGTGGTTGGGTCAGAACGAGTTTGACTTCATTGCGGACGTGCCTGCTGGCTGCTGACCCACTCCAGGGCTCACAAATGTTCATTATAAATCCAAAGCGTCCATTGAATGGCAATCGAGTTTGCCAATGGACACTGTCAGATTTGAACAGTCAAGAGCTGTTATTTACGAGGACAGACTTCTGTAGGTTTGCCGTTATGTGAGGCTTTCTGCTTATGGAGGAAGAGAGGACTGGGCATGCATACAACACAAGGCCATGTTTGAGAAGACATTTTTCCCTGCCTTATCTATACTTCCAAAGCTTATTCACATGTTTAAGCCACATAAATGATACGTGGATTGGATTTGCCACCTCAAAGAGAAGTTGAAGGACGAGCAGAAAATGTGGTTTGTAGAGAACAAAGGATTTCGGCTGCCAGTTATTCTGGCTGTCCGGACTGGTGGTGTTAGATGAGTGTAATGGGAGGTGATGGTGAAACTGGTGCGCTCCGTCGAGCCCCTTCATCATTGGAGAGACTCCCTGGAGAAGCCGTGTCACCACAAAGCCTCGCTGGCCACAGAGGAACTCGACCTGGCTGAATGTTTTCCATGGTTAAATATATTAATGAGACGTGTCTGTTTACCCCATATCTCAGCCCGCGTGGTCTAATAGCCTTATTTTTATATTTGTGGATATTTCTTTCATGCACTTAAAACGTTAATGTTCATCGCCCTCCAAAGTATTGCCTACAGCCTCTTTTTTTTTCCCTCAAAATTGACATTTGCTTCAGTTCCATTCTGTTTGTAGGCTTTAATTGTAGTGTAGCTCTATGCAGGCCTTGTCCAAAATCCACAACTATGTTAGACATTGTGCATGCTTAAATTTCATTCGATTACCTGTTGAAAGAAGACTTTCAGATATTTTCTGTCATTTCACTCCACTGTTTTTGAAATTTGTGACTTACTAAAACTTAATCACAGATGTTTTTGCTTTAGCACTTTTCTTTCATTTTATTTTTCTACTTAAGAGAGTTATTCCTTATTCTATTTAAGTGTGTACGTTTCAGTTTTTTCTGAATGTGAGAAAATAAAGTAACAAAGCACAACGCTGTCTTTTTTTTTCTTTCTAATAAAAACACTCAAGATTTTACACTTAGGTTAGAAATGAGCAATGCATTTCTGACAGCATTTGTGTTCATGTTAGACAATAAACATTCAGCTGTCCCATTAAATACTTGACATTGTTAATAATAAACGAATATACTCAAGTTATATTTGTTAATGTTAAAATGAACAATAACTGATTAGCTATAGTATTTTAGTATTTGAAAGTATTTGTCATGTTAAAAAGAAAATTAAACATTTAACAAAACATGCAGAGTTTAATGAAAAGGTGAATTGATCAAAACATAAATGCATTTTCGCATTTTATATGAAAATAAACTTTAAAAAGTATTGTTAAATTGGGAACAAATGAGTTCAAATGGTTAAAAATGTTACATTACAGAGTGGCTAAGCTAAACTTTAGCCGAGCACTCTGAGCAAGAGCTACCGCTGCGCTACAGTGGAAGATGATTGACTGGTTAGTACTGTCATCTAGTGGCCAAACTAAATACATACACCTAAATTAGATTAATTTGGTTTTGGAAAAGGACATTTAAAACGAAACATCACAGCCCAAGTTTATTTTTCAGACAACTATTGGTCACAGAATGTTTAAAGCAACTAAGATGCCAAAAGCATATTTATTTGTAGGAATTTAGGGATTTATAAAATGTTTTGGGCGATGCAGTGGCGGAGTAGGTAGTGCTGTCGCCTCACAGCAAGAAGGTCGCTGGTTCGAGCCTCGGCTGGGTCAGTTGGCGTTTCTGTGTGGAGTTTGCATGTTCTCCCTGCGTTCGCGTGGATTTCCTCCGGGTGCTCCGGTTTCCCCTACAGTCCAAAGACATGCGGTACAGGTGAATTGGGTAGGCTAATTTGTCCGTAGTGTATGAGTGTGTGTGGATGCTTCCCAGAGATGGGTTGCGGCTGGAAGGGCATCCGCTGCGTAAAGTCGTGCTGGATAAGTTGGCGGTTCATTCCGCTGTGGCGACCTCAGATTAATAAAGGGACTAAGCCGAAAATGAATGAATGAATAAAATGTTTTGGAATTAACATTTTTTTACCTGTTCTCCATTACCCTGGACATTCCTTCGTGACCCTTGAGCTGAGGGGCTGCAATTTGAATAAAATGTGGTAACGAAATCTGTGCTTGAAGTCTTCTTTTAGTTTTATTCGCAATAGGGGCACTTGAAATCATCATTCAGCTGACATAATTACTCATATTCCTATTCATATTCACTGTCTTCTGTTTAAGTTGTTACAGTTATTTTATTATGAACTTAATTATAACTTTATTAATTATAACTAATCATAACTTTATTATGAACTGTTTTGTTTAAATCTTTAAAATGAAACATTTTTTTCCACGTGAAATGCTGCTAAATTAACAATTTGGATATATATTATACAAATGTTTTCTTTTCTACTTACAGTTAACAATACATCAGTTGTTTTCATGTCATTTGCTGTTGCAAAATGAATGCAAAAATGCTGAATGCAAAAATGAATGGTGAATGCAAAAATCATAAATAATACTTATAATACCTAGATATAGAGTCGTTTAAAAAAACATAAAAAATCTAATTAAATAGTTTTCTTGAAACCAACTCTACCAGACTCATGTTCTACAGGACTCCAGCATTTAATGAAAATAACCACAGTGGTGCAAGGGGACCCCAAATATGTGGTCATTTTCATATTTTACTATTAAGCAATTCCATGCAAATGTCAACACTGCCATTAAGAAAATTAGGTTTTTACCAAAATAGCAAAACCCTTTTTAAAGTTTTTTTGTGGCTTGTATTTTACAGTACTGTGAACATATTAAAACATGTCTCTGTCAATGTTTTCAAACAATTATATTTGATTTACCAAAGTCACACAATTTCACATCTGTCACATCGATAACAGAGAGGTCACATCCATAACCAAGCTTTTCCCTCATAAATACAGAAATGTCAAACAAAATAAATCAATAATGTTTGTTCTACAAAGAGCCGACTCTTGTCCTTCTGATTAGCATTGTTTCTTTTGAGTTGTGCAGTTTAATTCACAAAATGTCTATGAAGCTAACTGTATACTGTAGTATGTAAACAAATTCAATCATTTTTTTAAGGAAAACAATTTATTCTCTGACTTTCAGCATATCGAGTATGGACATTCAACAGGAACAGCATTAACACAAATAATTGATGATTGTTTAGTACATATTGTTGATAGTAATTTAGTAGGAACAGTGTTGGATTTTAGCTCACCTTTTGATGTACTGAATCATAAATTATTGCTTGAAAAAATGAAATGTTATAAATTTAACTGCGCATTAGTTTAAAAGTTATCTGACTAGTAGGAGGCAATGTGTATTTTATAATGGAAGTTATTGGAAAGTGAAAGAGTTGCAATGTGGCATGCCTCAAGGAAGTTGTTTAGGACCCTTGTTATTTTCTATTTTTACTAATGATCTTTCATTTGGTTTTAAAGCATGCAAGGGCAGTTATGTATGCAGATGATACAATATTATATCTACCAGCGGCATCAATTGAAAAATGATCTGCTGATTTACATCGGATCATTGCTTTTAAATTTGACAAAAACCAAAAGTATTGTGTTTAGATCAAACGTTCAACTTAAATGCAAACCACAGTTAAATTTGTCTGTAATGAGTGTGCCTATTGAACAGGTAGAGGAAATTACACTTCTTGGAGTTCTTCTTGATAGTAGGTTAAAGTGGTCAAAACAGGTCATTAAAATGATAATAGTTTGTAGAATAGTACTGTATCTCTCAAATTGTGCAGGCAAGTGTTCTTTCTTATCTAGATTACTGTCCAGTGGTATGGTCGAGTTCATCAAGCAAAGGCTTAGATAAATTACAGTTAGTCCAGAATAGAGCAGCACGACTATTTTTACACTGCAATAGAAGAGTTAATATTATGAAAATGCTTAAAACTTTAGGTTGGTTATTGATGAAGGATAGGGTAATTGTTTCTCTGTTGTGTTTCATGAGAAATATTTATTTGTCAAGAGGTACAAGTGTATTGTACTGTCTACTTTTGTATGGTAATAGGACATTTTCTGCTTCCCGTTTCAAAAACTAATGCAAAGCAAAGGACTGTGTTCTAGGAATGAAAACATGGAATGAATTGTCATTTGCCATCAGACATTACATGCTTTGTAACAAGTAAAATGAGGTTTAAAAAATTGTTGAAGAAGTATTTAATGGCACAATATTAAGTAAATTGTTGATCTGGATGTTATCTATGAATTTTGGGTTTTAATTGGTCTTTGTTGTTATGGATTAATGTAGTTTTGTTTTGTGTTCGATGGACCCCAGGAAGAATACCCACTACCTTGGAAGTGGCTAATGGGGATTCTGATAAAAAAATAAATAAATACTGTAAACTCGCAACTTTATTGCTCACATCCCAGATAGCAAAGAATTCTGGCCCAAATTTGGCATAAAGCTGGCACAGCAGGCATTCATCCGGTACTGGAATACAGCATGTGGGCCAAACATGGCCCGGGTTTGGCAGAGGTGGCATCGTCTTTAAGACGGCACACAGTACTTGAGCCAAATGTAAAATGTAGTACTTAACCCAGATGTTAATAATTGATATGTGGGCCGTGTAAGTTTGGCTTATCTTGACCCACATTTAAAATATCATTTTTAAATAAAGAAAAAAAATTCTACCAATCGGATCGCTTCGAGAAAAAAGCGCAATGCTTCATATTGTAGGTTTATCAATTTCATTGCAGTTGTGATGCACCAACATATCTGGTCCAGTTCAGGCCCAGTTATGGGTTATTAACTTGGCTGAGAGTTGGCCCAGATATGGTCCATGTTTGGCCATTGTATGGCATCCAGACCTGGTCCAATCATGTACCGTAATTCACTGCAGCATGTGGGCCAAGTAAAAGCTGATTGTGTGGGCCAGAGCTGGGCCAGAGAAATTTTGTGGGATCCATAACACATGTTTGTTTTCCTTATTTAAAATATAAAAAATTTTCACAGATGGATATTTTTCTGTTCCCATAACTCTGTGGTTAGTAGTTTTGAAAAATACAAACAGATGTTTCAAAATAATGTTAACATACACTTTCTCTGTGAATTGAGTTTTTACTGCAAATATGGCAAATGTCACATCCACAACACTGGAATTGCTCTGTAAAATCACATTCTATAAACATTAAAAACAGTAGTTCTCATTATACAGTCATATTTAGAAAAATCATTAAAACATTTAATTAAATAGTTTTCTGCAAACTCCACCAGACTCTTGTCCTACATGCCCCTAAGGTCCACTGTTGTATATGGTAAAGGTAGGCCTACTTCCTAAAAAAAGCCAATTGTTGGCGGTGATTAAAATGAAACCATGTCGAATCGATATTGAATTACAGATTAAGGGATAGTTCACCAAAAATGAAGATTTACTCACTATCCTACTCAAGTGGTTGCAAATCTTCATGATGTTCGTACATTTCTTCTGTTAAAAACAAAAGAAGACATGTTGAAGAAAGCTGAAAAACTGTAATCATTTTCTTTCAATATAAAGAAAAACAAATACTATGCAAGTCGATGGTTACAGGTTTCCAACATTTTTCAAAATATCTTCTTTCATGACCAACGACAGCAGAAAGAAACCTATATAGGTCTGACACCAGGAAATGGTCAGTAAATAATGACAGACTCATATTTTGCGTAGTTTTACTTCCAGACTAAAATGTGTAAATCTGAGCCGTTTCAACTGAAAGACACTTGCACTGACCGAACCGTTGCTGTTTTTGCAGTGTGACTACAGCCCTCACCGCCTGATGGCACGCGCTCGTACGGCTTATAGAGGAAACATCGAGTGTCCTTCTTCGGCACCGGTAGTTCAGCTTATCTTCCGCTGACAGGAAGTGGCTGGTCCTTTTCCGCAGACTCCAACATGGTGAGTGCATTTCATTTACGATACCCTCCCAAAATAATCCACAATCATCAACGTTTTGAAAGATCAGCTTTTCCTGATTAGATGAAAATGTTGCTCAGGCACCCCATCTAAGATAAACAACACATACATTGTCACGAAAAAGAGCAGATGTGATTATTAAAATGTTAAAGGAAAACGCTTAGCTCCGCTGCCGTCTGCCATTAGCGGCAAAGCAGACTCGCGCTCCTTGATCATGTGAAACGGCGTTTAAGTAAGGTTCAGTGCTCTTATATACACAATTTATTCATAAAGAGCGTAATTTATACAATAAGTGCTTAGTTAATAATGACATACTTGTTTTTTAAGTCGCTAGAAGAAGCTAACGTTAAAGGCCTCGCCGCGCTGACTTTAAGCGTTCAGTACAGGACTTCATATGTTAAATATATATACATGCTGCACCTGATCATATTTCTTTGAGCTGATTGAGTTGTTTGTTGTTGCTCAGGCCCGAGGACCGAAGAAGCACCTGAAGCGTGTCGCAGCTCCTAAACATTGGATGCTGGACAAACTCACTGGAGTGTTCGTAAGTAAAGGTTTTCCTTGTACTCATGTACTCATATGGGATTTAGACGTGTTTTAGTGTTAAGTATGAGAAGCCATGCTGGCCTTATGACCAGTTCAAGTATCCACATGAGATGGATTAACGGTATTGTTTACTGTATTATATTACCTGGTGGTTAGTAAGGTAAAACCTCTGCTTACTCTATCTACTACAGATGTATCTGATGGATGTGGGCTGATTTTTATGTTTTGGTTCTGTAGGCACCTCGTCCCTCCACTGGTCCTCACAAACTGAGGGAGTGCCTGCCCCTTATCATCTTCCTGAGGAACCGTCTTAAGTATGCTCTGACTGGAGATGAGGTCAAGAAGATCTGCATGCAGAGGTTCATCAAGATCGACGGCAAGGTCCGCACTGACATCACCTACCCCACTGGCTTCATGGGTAAGTTCTGAACTGTCGGTTCATGTTTCTGTGCTTTCAGTGAATTGAATGACTTGCTGTGTAGAAGCAGGGCTAGATATTCCTCACTATTGGCTGTGTATGAATAAGCAATTAAAATATAGATTTTTCACAAAGCTGCACTGTGAAATTTAGTATCTTAGAGTTTATTTAATTTTGTGTGCAAGTATAAAATGTTTTTACAAACACTCAAATGCAAATCCAGTATCTTGCAGTTTTCTGTCCAAAATGCTTGGAAAATAATTTCAATTTAAATGCTTAACACCAGCACATACAGTGAGAATTTACTGTGAATTATGATGCTTCATTTTAAAGGAGCGCAATCTGCTCATTTGCATGCACATGAGTTCAGTTTCACATGCAGTGTTTGTGCTTCAATAAAAAAAGCATCACAACAGACTGTGCTTAAGGCATGATAAATATGAATGATTAGGTTATAATGACATTTCTAGTCAATTTTGCCAATCGATGCAAATGTAAAATGATGCAGAACAAATTTGCATATCTTATGTTTTTAGTGCAACTGTTTTGGCTCAATCTAGGTAGTTTAGGGTTATTTCTAGAGTATTTGAGCATGTTTTAGAGCTTATATTAAAATAGTTTCATGGTCATAGCAGTGGTTGTTGAACCTAATTCTGGCAGTCTATTATGACTTGTAACTGCAGCTCAGTTTTTAAATAAAAAATATTAATTCTTTACATTTACGTAGCGCTTTTCTGAAAATGTTTGTGGGGGTTTGGGGTGGTGATCTCATCTACCACCAGTGTGTAGCATCCACCTGGATGATGCGATGGCAGCCTTCATGTGCCACGCCACACACCAACTGACTGGTGGAAAGAGACAGTGATGAAGTCAATTATGATATGGGGATAGTTAAGAGGCCATGATGGACAGAGGCCAGTGGGCAAATTTGGCAAGGACACCAGGGTTAAACCTATACTCTATTTCGAAGGACATCCTGGAATTTTTAATGACCACAGAGTCAGGACCTCTTAACATCTAATCCGAAAGACAGCGCTTACTGAGCAGTATAGAGTCCCCTTTAATAGACTGGGGTGTTAGGACCCACACAGACCACAGGTTGAGCAACCTAGCTTTCCCATGTGGTCTCCCATTCAGGTACTGACTGAATGCAGCCCTGCTTCAGTGGGTGATTGTGTGAGAGCAGAAAGATGGCTGCTGATATTGTGTAAAACATATTAACGCTAACATTTATGTATTTGTTTGTGCAAATCGCCAATTTGTAATCATCAGTGAAGCACAGATTAAAATTCGCTCAAAAGCTTGTAGCAAATTTAAACGGGTCTGCATGTCCTCTCATCCCCTAATCAGGATGACACCTAGTTTTGGCCTGTTAATCTGGAGAAAAGCTTGAGTTCAGAAAGATACAGAAGGCGATGGTTCATTTCTTAGTTTTGTTCATATTTGCCTGTGCAGGGGTTGTTTTAGTGGCCTCCACTGTCACAGTAAAAAGCACTTTCTTCTGCTTCATGATATTTAACAGCAAAAGTGAAGCATTTCTCTCCATCTGTTCTCTTTATAAAAAGCAAAAATCTTAATCCACCATATGTGCCTGTAAATTCATGATTAAAAATTAGCATGCGGTTGAGAAAAAAAAAGCTGTTTCATCATGTGTATTTAAATAGTTCTATCAAAATAAATTAGTGTTGAGGGGTTAACTAGTAACTAGAGTTGCATAATTGTTTTAAGTAACTAGTGAAGAAACAAGTTACTCTAATTTTTACAGTAACATTTTTAAGAAAGGCAACACCATTACTTTCACATTTATTGACTAACAGTTTTCGCTCTTTTTTTTGAGAGAGAAATTGTGAGTAAATGCAGATGTTTTAGAGCCATAAACAGTTCTAGATTAAATGTGAACATTTATTACCCACTTGCACAAACAGTTCAGTACCTTCAGAATGAATAAAAAAATGAAATGCAAACTGATTGCTGCAGAATGTTGACTTTTCACGCATCCTCCATGTGATTTAGGAAGGTCTGTTTTGGGTTCAAGCCCAGATAATAGAATCTAGCACTGCTTTTTTTGAAGTAATTATACATCCATAACTGATAATTGTCATTTACTCACATTTTGCTTGTTGAACCTGTTCGGTATTTTGAAAGCTGAAAACCTGTAAATATTGTCTTTCATAACTGTTGTTTTCCAAATACTATTAAGGTCAATGTTTACTGGTTTTTATTTATTTATTTTTGATCTCAGCTGGAAGCATTCAGTTGGCTTACCTGAATGACTGCTGACAAATGCACAGCATATGACAAGGTGCACAAACCACAACACATTGGTCAAAAGGTAGTCATAATTTGTAGGTTCATAAGCATTTTTACCTAGTGTACACCATCTGCACTGTGACTGGATTTAGTTTTACCTTGTTGCATAGCACTGAAAACAAGATTGCAAGGTGAGCTAAAATAATTTTGCTGAACTACTTATGCTTATTCAGAACGAGCAACAGCAGCAAGAAATGATTTGCTTGCACTCCTTGAGAATTAGTCTGCAGCAGTTAAATCAAGCACAGTCTTTTTACATTTAACCTAAATGCAACTCTTAGGAGGTTTGTTGGAGTTTGATAATATAACAACAACAGTGCTTCCGGTCTCTGCACTGGCACTCAATTGAGCTTGTGAGCTGTAGCTTACCAGATGGTTGAATGGCAAACGTCACAGAGTGACTAATCCCTCAGTGTTATAACACACTTTCACATAGCGTTTCCACTGTGCACCCATACTTTCTTAATGCCAACAGGATATTAATCTGCTGTGACTGATTTTCCAGCTCGAGTGATGAGGCAGGCTGTTTATCAGGATGCAGTTTGAAAACAAACATGAGCTGAGGTGACAATATGATGCTCATGTGTTAATGAAATGCATTGTGTTATCTATCTTTAGATGTGGTCAGCATTGAGAAGACTGGAGAGAACTTCAGGTTGATCTATGATGTCAAGGGACGCTTTACAGTTCACCGCATCACCAATGAGGAGGCCAAGGTGAGCTTAATGGTCTTCAGTAATCCGGGTTCCCACAGGTCATCTTGTTTCTGGAATATCCTGGAATTTTATAAGGTTTATTCCAGACATTTGAAAGTCGGGATATTAATTTATTTTGTCCCAAGTTATGGAATTTGTTTGTCATTTTAAATTTACGTCCTATTTATCCTCTTGCCATAAAATAGCCAAGTGTTACTAATGTGGCAATAAACTCAAACTTCCCATTTATCGAAATGTATTATTTCGATATATCGTTTTTAATGTTTCACATGTTTTGCCTATTGTTAGGTTTGGGGCATTTTTCATTGCTATTTTATTCCTTTCCCTCATCCACCACCTGTTAAAATACTTTTTTTTTTTTTTTTTTTTTTTGGCACAGTGCTTTCTTAAATATTTATTTTATACATTTATTGCCATCTGAAGTTGTTTTTAGTTTTTTTTGAAAATGTACAGTTATGTCTTAAAATTATAGAAAAGGAACACTGAGCGAAAGTGTTTTTACCTTTTTACTAAACCGCTAATCTCTTTAACAATAATATCTGAAAAATCATGGTAATTTTACGTTTTAGCAATCAATATAAAGAGCAGCGTTGTTCAAATAGCATTTAGCTAAATGCACGCTGCAATGTCACATTTTGCATATAAAGCGGGTTACACGCACCTAAGGAGAAGAGCAGTGTTGTCCCATGTGACAACTCAAGGTATCATACCTTGTGTCCTGGCTGGCCTCAATCCACCGGACATCTGCAGCAATAAAAAAACAAGCTGCTTTTGATTTTTGCATTAAATCTAGTATTCACAGACTCACAATTCTGGAGCACTGTTTAACACGAGGGTTTTCAACATGGTTTTTGGATAGCTTTTGGGCTGGAATCAGCTACATCTGGCAACACTGATCACGAAACGTGGAAGTTTATTTTTTTTCTATTCGGCATGCACTATCAAACTCCATTAAAACATCTTCCACCAGTCTTTACTCCATATTCGTGTCTAATACCCCAGTTTGTCATGGGAAACATGAATGAAATGTTCATGAGTGAAAGTGCTGAACTGCTGTTAAAGTCTAAAAATTAAAGAGAAAACAGACTCTGCAGGAAACGTGGAGAGCCTGATGACGCAACATTCAAAAAGCACATCATGTAACACCTTAATTATATTACTGTCTTATTCAGATTAAGGCAAATAACTATTACTGATGTCCATGTAAAGGTAGTCTGTATGTCTTCATGTCGTATGTCTTCAAAGAAAGTGAAAGATCCAGAAGGGCATCCTGCTGATTTGATTCAGAAGGGCACTTTTTTGTCAGATGGCTCACCAGTTCGACTTTCTTTCACCGTCGTTCATTTTAAAAAGCACTCAGTCCATTTTATTTGCATATATTTTACTGGAACGCATAAACTCTACATGTGCCTGCTAGTTAGCTGTGGAACTAAAGTTAATCAGATTCACTCTAGTCAACGCATTAAAACAGTCATCATAATTTACTCAAGTGCATGCCTCAAATTCTCCCGCCCCCCTTAATAGGTACTGGCGCACCCCACAGTTTGAAAACCCCTGGTTTAACACAGCAGATGACTATTAATAAAGGTCATGAGAATTAAGCTTTATAGTCAGGGAATATGACTTAGAGTGGGAACCCTGTGTAATGTATTGAAGATTAAATAACTTTTAATTTGAGCCTGCAGATCTTTTGACCTAGTGTCGATTTTCTTGTTTTAGTACAAGTTGTGCAAAGTGAGGAAAATCCTTATCGGCACAAAGGGAATCCCACACCTGGTGACCCACGATGCCCGCACCATCCGTTACCCTGATCCTCTGATCAAGGTCAACGACACCATCCGCATTGACCTGGACACAGGCAAAATTACAGACTTCATCAAGTTTGAGACAGGTTGGTCAGCACATTGTTTTAAAGTTGTGTATACTGCTGTTATTGTGTTTGAGTTGCACATCACTTTTTCTGTTTGTGAACAGGCAACATGTGCATGGTGACCGGAGGTGCTAACTTGGGGCGTATTGGTGTGATCACCAACAGAGAGAAGC
Source organism: Danio tinwini (assembly GCA_903798205.1). NCBI lineage: Eukaryota > Metazoa > Chordata > Actinopteri > Cypriniformes > Danionidae > Danio > Danio tinwini. The sequence continues at coordinate 4,639,690 of CAIGQZ010033024.1, forward strand.
ACCCTGGCTCTTTTGACGTGGTGCACGTTAAAGACAGCATCGGCAACAGCTTTGCCACCAGGCTCTCCAACATTTTTGTCATTGGCAAGGTGAGAACAGCATTCAAAGTTGTGTGCGGTTTTAAATGGCACATTACTCATTGGGCTGTGCACATTTATAAAAAAAAAAGCCCTTATGACTAACTTGAACGTTTGGTTCAAGTCTTTTATAAATGGCTATGTTTACACCCTTATTCATGTGTCAAGTGATGTTGTTTAGACAGTTTGCTTATTTGCGTTCTTCGAAAGTACAAGTTTATGGTACTAATACATTGTGTCTGTCATCAGGGCAACAAGCCATGGGTGTCCCTGCCCCGTGGAAAGGGTGTCCGCCTGACCATTGCTGAGGAGAGAGACAAGAGACTGGCTGCCAAACAGAGCAGCAGCTAAGTCAACAGGACTAGCACACCTTGGTTTAAAATAAAACAAAACTATTTACAAAATTCTCTGAATAGTGTCTTTTGTTTGAAGAAGTCTCGCTCTACAGTGATAGTTTCAACTTCTTAAATGGACCCAGAAGTATTAATTTTTTTATTAGCATTCATGGCTATTTGCATATCATTGGGAGATTTTAAAGTGCCGTTTTTGTGTATTTGGTTATATATAAAATAAATCTACTAGTGATTTAGGTTTATGTGGCCCAGCACATTGACCTTAATGCACACTAAATCCACATAACACCACTTTAATCCAGATCCACTTCAGATTTGTGTTTGAGGCTAAGGGAATAGGCTGATTTCAGATTTTTTCTTGGCCTAACTATATTGAGATGATGCATAAAACGTACTAGTGGGTGAATAGATTCTTGTTGAATTGGAGCACGCCAGAAATTGAATTCTGCTAACATTTTGCATGGTCTTTTTCATTAGGTCATAACTTTACATATTGCATATTTTTTTGCTTCCAAGACTTTTACACCATTTATTGGTGCAGTGATGATTGTGAAGTATTACTGCTCTTTATCTTGATCTTAATTTGAAACCTCACAGTTGCTGAATTTTGTCTGATTCATAGACCCTTTTTTTGAGGTGCAGGTCTTGAGTATTAAACTGTAAAAGTTTGTATTAAAAAAATGAAGTTCTAAGTACTGTTACGTCATCTTTATCATTTGGAGAATTGGTCCAAATACAGCACGATAAGATAAGAGTTGTACAAGAACAGTTAATGTGGGTATTGGTCCTTATGCTTGCAGTATTTTAGCATTAGTTAAACTTGCTTCAATTTTGAAATAAATTGTGACCAAATTTTCCTAATACTTGTATAGTATGAAAGTAAATATTACCAAACCATACCTTTTAATTTGGTTAAATATTCGTTAAAAGGAAACAATTCTCTTATTTCGGGTTAAATGTTGTGCTAATTAGGCTGAATTAGCTGTTGTTTGTACTTGTACTGACATCTAGCGGTGTAAATGTAGTATCGCAACAAAGAAAACATTACTGGTGTCAGAAATGGTTGGTAAGCTGTCGTGCTTGTGAATAAAACTGAGGAAGTTTGTGTGATCATGTGAACTCCATGTTCCATAAGATAGTTGTGAATTTATAAGACCGTGTACTGTATTAGGGTCTAAATCTTTTATATATATATATATATATATATATATATATATATACATACATACATATACATACATATACACAAACACACACACACACACACACACAGCTTCACTTTTTCCACATTTTTAATGTTACAGCTTTATTCCAAAATAGATTTGGATCATTTATTTCCTCAATCCACACACACAATAACCCATAATGACAATGAAATTGTTGCAAATTTATTAAAAATAAAGCTGAAAAATCACATGTGCATCTGTATTTACAGCCTTTGCTCAATACTTTGTTGATGCCCCTTTGGCAGAAATTACAGCCTCAAGTCTTTTTGAATATGATGCCACAAGCTTGGCACACTTGTCTTTGGGAATTTTTGCCCATTCCTCTTTGCAGTACCTCTCAAGCTCTTATCAGGTTGGATGGGAAGCGACAGTGTACAGCCATTTTTAGATCTCTCCAGAGATGTTCAATAGGATTTAGATCTGGGCTCTGGCGGGGCCACTTAAGGACATTCACCGAGTTGTTGTGAAGCCACTCTATTGATATTTTGGAGGTGTGCTTTGGGTCATTGTCCTGCTGGAAGATGAACCGTCGCTCCAGTCTGAGGTCAAGAGCACTCTGAAGCAAGTCTTCATTCAGGATGTCTGTACATTGCTGCATTCATCTTTCCCTCTATCCTGACTAGTCTTTCAGTTCCTGCTGCTGAAAAACACCCCACAGCATGATGCTGCCACCACCATGCTTCACTGTAGGGATGGTATTAGCCTGGTGATGAGCCATGCCTAGTTTCAATTTTAGTCTCATCAGACCAGAGAATTTAGTTTCTTATGGTCTGAGAGTCCTTCAAATGCCTTTTGGCAAATTCCAGGCGGGGAGTGGCTTCCATCTGGACACTCTTCCATACAGGCCTGATTGATGGATTGCTGCACAGATGGTTGTCCTTCTGTAAGGTTTCCTCTCACCACAGAAGAACGCTGGAGCTCAGACAGAGTAACCATCGGGTTATTGATCACCTCCCTAAGGCCCTTTCTTACTTAGGCCACGATCACTCAGCTTAGATGGCCGGCCAGCTCTAGGAAGAGTCCTGGTACTTTCAGAGCAGCAGAAATGTTTCTGTAACCTTCCCCAGCCTTGTGCCTCAAGACAATCCTGTGTCTGAGGTCTACAGACAATTGCTTTGTCTTCATGCTTGGTTTGTGCTTAGACGTGGGACCTTATATAGACAGGTGTATGGTTTTTCAAATCATGTATAATCAACTGAATTTACCACAGGTGAACTCCAATTAAGCTGTTGAAACATCTCAAGAATGATCAGTGGAAACAGAATGTACCTGAGCTCAATTTAGAGCTTCATGACAAAGGCTGTAAACACTGATGTACATGTGATTTTT
>CAIGQZ010033024.1:4657105-4676099 GCA_903798205.1 Danio tinwini
CAAACAAACAAACAAACAAACAAACAAACAAACAAACAAACAAACAAACAAACAAACAAACAAACAAATAAACAAACAAACAAACAAACAAACAAACAAACCAACTAACTATCCCCAAGCGCTGCAAGGTAAATAAAATTTTACAAATGCAAGTTTAAAAAAGAAAAATAATAATGATAAATAAAAATATATATAATTAAAAATAATCAAAACAAAACAAAAGAAGGCAGAACTCTCTTAAAATCAAAAATTTCAGAGTTTATATAGAAAGGATTGGAGAGGTTCCCAAAGTCTCGTGAATTTGTCCTGTTTGTGGTTGAGGTCTTAAGTAAATTTTTCCAAAGAAAGACTGAGAAAACTGAGAAATCCACATGGAAATAATTGGAATTTGAGAAGTAGACCAGTCTATTTTTTATTTTTAATATTGTAGCTGGCATTGTCTCTCACCTTTATATATATTATATATATATATTTACCTCTAATATTTCAAAAGCATTCACCATTATATGGTTTAAATGTTGTTGTAATTCATGTAATGAAAGCAAGAACAAATTTTTTATTAATTAAATTAAAACAAATTCATGGTATTAATTTTTGTATTTATAAAGATACAGTGCAATTTTGCAGAAAATATTGATTTTCAGTTCTGCAAGAAAAGAAATAATATTGAGTGATGCTGAAGTAAACATTTATGCATTATAGAGTAACACTTCCATGTTTTGTTCTTGAATTAATCTGCTTCTGAAAAACAAATCAAAAATTCATTGATTCATTCATAAATATATAACATGTTTATAAGTCCACTAACAAATCCACTCACACAACTGCTAAATGATTAAATATAACTGTATATAACTTAAAGAATAAATAAGATAGCAAGTAAGTGTAAAATTTTGATACATCACCATTTTTCAGGTGATGTATCAAAAAACAAAAATATGACTAAAGCATACAATAATTGCATCACAAATTAGTTCATTTTAGTTTAATTCGGGTTTATTATCAGTAATGAACTAATCAAGATAATCAGTAAACATGCACACGCACGCACGCACGCACACGCGCACACACACACACACACACACACACACACACACACACACACACACATAAATGTTGCCTAATCACTGGCCAGTAGCACTACTTGAAAATAAATTTTGCTCTTTTCTTTCTGGCTTGCAAATTTCTGAAAGACCTTTTGGTTAAAGTCAGTCATCTCAGTCACTAGTCTCTTCTGTATTGACAGCATGGCCAATGCATTCAGCCTCTCTTGCGTCATGCTGTTTGAAACAGCAAACACAGAAATGGTAAAGGCATGACTTACATCACAACCTGCTAGCCAACTCCGTTTACGCGCACTCGCGATCACTTGACGGAAGGTCGATCTGGTCCAAGCTCCTTGATTCTTTTTTTCTTGATCCAAAAACGCCTTGTGAACTGATATCTTTGCAAAGATACAACAAAATTTTCCTTCATCTCGAGAAAACGCACTTGCTTTCACTATAATAGGTCGGCACAGTTAACTGACGAGCTGCTGCTGAGTGAATGGTCTAAGTAAGAATGGTCCAATCACATAAGGCCAATCATATAAAAACAAATATGATTCGTTCTAACAACAAAATGGGAGGGTTCGGGATGCAGAGCGCTGCACCCCAAGGACAATTTAAAACAGGCCAATTACAGCTTATCATCATATCACGTGCATTGCAAAAGTTTGTGTACCTACATAGACACTCATTAGTCTGGCACACCACACACATATGAAAAAATATTATTTATACTTTTTTTTCAATAAATGTTAGTATGACTACAACAAATGTTAGAATGTTATAATTAAATCAACTTATTTTGTGAATATTTGTGATAATAAATATTAACATATTAAAGGGGTCTAACTTGAAGGGGGCGGCGCCCCAGCGCCCTCTATTGACCAGCCGCCACTGATGTTAGGCAGCATAATGAACTGTCTTTGTACAGCTAAGAAGTCAGAAGTTTTTAAAGTTTATTGTTTAATGCATAAACATTATTTTTTTCTGAGATATATGAGTTTGTCTCTCTCTTGCTGAGAGTTTCACGGAGCTGTGAATGGTTGTGTGTGAAGTGTCATGGATCTGGTGCAGATTATGGATGGAAATCTTGCATCGGCTTTCATATTAATGTTTGAAGATTTATATACAGGGAATTTTGCTGACTTTTAGAGGCAAAGTGTGAAGAGTGCTGTGAACTGAGAGCAGCCATTGCTTTTTTTAGTGTCTTTTATAGTCTGCAAGATTAACTGGAATTTTAATAAGAGCGGGAGAGAGAGGGTAGATGGAATGAGTGAGACTTAAGATCAGAGAAACAGAGGAGGGAAGGAGAAAGCAAGTGGGCCCGAGTGTTCAAGGACAGAATGGCAAGTATAAATTCAGCTGAAATGTAGAAGACACTTCAGACTGTCTTATTGTTGGCGTCTTTTGCTGTCCTGGTCTGGGCTTCTGAGTCCCATAGAACTGAATTAAATGACTGAAAACGTATGCAGACATCTTTAATTAAACTTCCTATAGAATGAAAATCTGGACATACACTGTAAAAAATTATATGATTAATTAGTCCTGACAGCATATGTTTTTAGGTAATCATAACTTAAACTAAGTTAATCATGTTCTAACTTAAAGCTGTTTTAAGTCAGTTTAACATAATATAAGTTCAATGGACTCATAATTTTACTTTGATTCAGCTTAAGGCAACCAGGATTTATTTTACAGTGTATAGCTGAACAATGCTCAGTAAATGGAAATGACATACCGTGAGCCTCAAGCAACATTGTTTACTTTCCTCATTCTAATATAAATCCGGTGAGTTTAAAATCCCAGTGAAAAACAGGCCAATCAGAACAAAATACAAACACTGATGATCCACATGGAATCGTTAATATGCACACCTTAGGCAGAATTTTTTATGGTTATAATGTTTTCTAATGAGATTAAAGCAATTATATTTTCCTCATTATGTTTAAGTCAGTCTAAACTGTGTAATTAGTATATATGTGGAACTCTTATTTTAAAAAGCGAGAGCATTTTAGAGCTCTCAGATAATGCAACCATGGATAAAGTATCTCATCTCATCATAGCTTGTCGTCAGGATACAAAATTCATGAAAGGTGGATTACAAATCTAATGTGTCTAGGGCCACAAATTTACATGATCTGCTTAACATGTACCTTTTGTTAGTTTAAAGGTGCAGTATGTAAGTTTGACACCCAATGGTTGAACAAGGTATTGCATTCCTGGTTCAAAACAAACACAAGCGCAGGTTGCCAGATGACCAACAGGAGCGAGTCTTAAGCTTAAAGGCCGATTTAAATCATGTTCTAAATAAAAGCAACGGCACACGATAGAAGGAATAGTTTCCATATTAAAAGGAGTTTTTGTTTTTGTTCCTAACCAACACCTTGAATTGATATATTAGAAACGGCTTCTATTTCTGGTGAACAACAGAAAAAACTGATAATGATTACCTCAGGTACACCTCATGTGCTTTATTCAGTGTTAAATGCTAATAATGTGAGTTTGAATGCTATTTCACATGGCATTTATTACCAAACTACTGAAAGCAGCAGCAGATCACCTCACCTCAGATCTTGAAAATAAAATAAACCTGTTGAAATAGAACTTTAGAACTGAGACTCAAAACCAACACATATCAGTGATTCAGCATCTACATTTAATAATGTTAAAGAGGTTTAATATGTATTAATTAGATTATACACCTTACTGTTTCGTGAGTGAGTGCATATTCTGTGCTTTTGAATGGCTATATTTAAATTTCTGTCCTGTTTCGTCTGGTGCAAACAGCCAAATTGCTTTTCACTGTCTATGTAGTCACGTAGCGTGTTGTTAGGACACGGGGATACAATGTAACCTGCTCACCTAATGTGTACATTCGTAATGTTTATATTATTTGCTAATAAATTACCTTGTGGAACTCTGAATCTGCGTCTCATTTCGGAGTCTGCTACTGTCCACCAGAGGTCGGATTTCTGTCATGGACACATGCTTTGAAAATGAAATATGCTGTTTTCCAACAAGGCAACCCAAGCTGCTGAAATATAATTGGCTAAACTGGCATTGGGTGTGTTAAATAATCAAAACAAAGACAGCCGTTCTGGCATGTGACAGACATTTTCAAAGCTGACTTCAGCATTGTTTTTCAGATAAACAAGAATGTAACAAGAATGTTCACTTGGCATGTTTTTTAAATATCTGCAAACATATTGTGGTATTTTTATGCTTTAAAAATAGGGAGAGTCAAAAACGTACATGCAGTACATTTAACATGTATATTGTGAAATTTGCCATGCATGTTTGAAATGAGGCAATTAACACATGTAAACTGCTGAGTATAATCTTTGAATGCATGTTTATGCATTGTCATATCGCTCAGCTCTTTCTGTGATCTTTCTTTAGCGAAATGACATCAATAAACTTCAAAAAGTCTACATGTTTATGCAAAACTTGATATTATTCCTTTTTGTGATTTTTTAAAACTTTGTTAAAACTGCAAAATACAACTCTATATACATCTCTGTGGGCCTCTTTTGTCAAATATAATAAAAATTTTAACCTATATTTCATCAACAACACAACTCTAAAGAAATTTTCATTTCATTTTAGTCACTCACCCCTTCTAGCTAAAATAAACCTCTCTAACACTACAGTTGTAAAACGATCTTTGAACAAGGAATCTACACAATTAAAATGTTTATTGACAACTGAAGTATGGCTATTTAGCACATGTCTATTTCAGCTGCTGAGCATCAGAGCAGAGCTCATTAATATTCACACCGGTTCCAAATATGGTCAAACCCAATATTTTCACTCAAGAGGTAATTCTTGAGGTTATAAATAAGATAAAATGTAGATATCAGAGAACATTTTTAATGTTGAATCATTGCACACCATAGCATCTTTAATAAAATTAACCATAGCTACAAGAATGTTTCACCTCTGGTGCATACCTGTCAACCCTCCCGTTTTTCCCGGGATTCTCCCGTATTTTACAGTTCTATCTCGCTATCATCTCGTAAAGGTATTTTCCCATATTTCTCTCATATTTTCAGTCTTTCTCTGAAGGGTGGCAATAAACATTAAAGAGCAGAGCCTCCCTATACGCAACCCATACTGCCAAACCACCAGGAGCCGCCCCTTGCTCTTAAATGTGAGTCCGTTCTGCGCTTTTGTTTTGTTTAGGCATGAAAACACTTTAAAATAAATATAAAAATGACGGGATTCCCTTTCCTTTTTATTACAGGTGCCGTCTGCCCTTCATATGCAATCCCTAAAACAGTCATATAGTGGTGCATGACTACCAGCTGAGGCGCTCCATAGTGATAAATAGAGGCTGTTTCCCAAACAGATTCTGTACACGCGATTTGAAATAGAACAAAAGTCTGGGTTTTGGGTGCATGTTTAAACAGACATACACATAAATAATAATAATAATATCTAAAGATGACGATCTTGGTGTTTTTTTTTTTCAAACAACACAACTAATTTAGTCCTAAATGAGCATAAAAAGTTAGGAAAGCAATTGAATGCTTTCATTATAACGTTAGATGGTTGCATTTTTAAAGTGACACCTGTTACCTGTTATTTAATGTAATCAATTTGCTGCTAAATGTATACTATTTATTTTTTATTTTGTAAATAATAATAATAAAACATATTACTGGCCATTAAATTGTTTATTTACAATGAAATTTGTTATTTGGGGATTTTTTAAGAGGGTTTTTTTTTTTTGGGGGGGGGGGGGGGGTATTAGTATGGTGGGCATATCCCTTATTTTCACATCTCAATGTTGACAGGTATGCTCTGGTGCAGTATTTTGGCAAATAGTCCCATTTCACCTCTGAATATTTCTTACTCCGATCTTCTTAGCAAAGACAAAACAATCACAAAAGGAATCAATTTGTCTGAAATCAAATGCATCAGTTGTGCAATGAGTCCAAGATCTTCCACCTCCAGAAACTCTTTCTATGTTCAACATGCTTATTGTTTCTTGGGCTAGTGACTAAGAAGGGTCGACGCAGGTATCAATACCAGCGCTTGTACTCAAGATGTCTTCTCACAGAACTCTATAACATTATGCATGTCTGTCTGCCAGATGCCTACAGCCATAACTGGAGAAATTCTCAGCTCTAGCACATTCTCTTTAGCCAAACTTGTGCTGTAGCAGACATTTTGTGTGTGATTTTATGTTGAACATATGTAAGTCACTGCTTTCCTTTCCTGTCCTGGCGTCCCATCTCTAGGCAGTTGTGCAACTCTTGGCAAGAAAGTGTTTGGCTCTGAGAGTAGACCAAAGAGTGTGTGTGTGTGTTTAATACACTACAGGCTGTCCTGCTAGCTCTTACTATGACACAATAGTGCTGTAATGTAGCAGAGGTCGACATGCTTTTGGCCCCCAGACACATGGAAGGATTAGTAAAACAGATACACTTCTGCTTTACTGCATTTTAAACCTGACATTTCTAGTATATATTGTAAACTGTATATTCATCTTAAAAATAAATATTGTTAATTGTGTTAAATGTGCACATAAAGTGTGCTTTGAATCTTGATTGATAAATGTAATAAACTTAGCTTTTATGAAAAAGCTAATTTGACAGTCAGCTTCCTGTGTGCGCACTTTGTATCTGTGCGTTCAGAAATATTCAATGTCAGGAGTTTAATCTGGCAAGACTTTGAAACACACATATCTTTTTTGTGTTGTTGCCATAGTATTAGTCATAAGCTGTAAAGGCGCAGTTCTTTTCATGTAAGGTGTCTAAGTGCAACAGCTCATTTGCATTTAAAGAGGCACACACAGAAACTGTTTATTTTGGCTTCTGCTAAAAAAAAGGGTCATTTAGAGCAGGGGTGTCCAAACTTTTCAGCCTGCGACCCCCAAAATAGCAATGCCAGTGACTGGTAAACCCCCAATACGCTCTGAGGTGGTTCTACCTATACAAACCTTACATGCAACGGCACACACACTCCAATAGGCCCAAGTCTATTCATTGTTTAATTTTGTAGAACCCCACTCAGAGATCATCCTCCATGTTCAAGTGTGACCTGTATTTATTTTTAATGTACGTAAGTGCTTAACCTGGTGACATGAAGCTAATCTGCTGCATCTGACACTATTGCTGTGTCTTTAATATAACATAATCACCCCAGAGGTCACAACCCATGCATGTTGTTATTTTAAGGTAACTATTAACTACTATTCTTGTCTTCTGTGGGTTATGGACAAAATATGCTAATTCTAGAGAGCAGGCGTGAGGTTCAGCTGTGTCCTCTTCATTTTCTGGCTTATTTAGGCTCAAACTGATACGCACACCTGTCAACATTGGGAGATCCAGGAAAGAAAAATTTCCCCAAATTACTAAATATGTTAATCTGGAGCTGTTTCATTATAAATAAACAGTTAAAACAGTAAGTAATATGTTTATTATTATTATTATTATTATTATTATTATTATTATTATTATTATTATTATTATTATTATTATTATTATTATTATTATTATTATTTACAAAGGATAAAACAAATTGTATACATTAAAAAAGCTGCAAATAAATTAGCAAACAGCCTGAGTTTAATAACTATTATAAAGAAATTGAATCAAGTTATTAAATCTCATTAACCTTTTCTTCACTGTATAATTAAACATTCTAATTAAAGAGCAGCGACTAAATCTCTCATTTAGATTTTTCATTTGATTCCATTTAATCACAGAGGCGTCACTTTAAAAATGCACACATGTACGGTGAAAGCATTTGATTGCTTTTCTAACTTTTATGCTCATTCAAGACAAAATTTGTTGTATTTAAAAGAAAACCCACCAAGATCAACATGTTTAGATATTATTATTATTATTATTATTATTATTATTATTATTATTATTATCATCATCATCATTATTATTATTGTGTGTATATGTCTGTTCAGGGGCTGCATGGTGGCGCAGTGAGTAGCATGTTCGCCTCACAGCAAAAAGGTTGCTGGTTCGAGCCTCGGCTGGGTCAGTTGGCATTTCTGTGTGGAGTTTGCATGTTCTCCCTGTGTTGGCATGGGTTTCCTCTTGATGCTCTGGTTTCCCCCACATATCAAGAAGAATTTTCTAGACAAGCAAAACAAATTGTGTTGTTTTAAGAAATAATATTCCAATAATATTCCAAAGAGTTTTTCCTCAAAATAAGCAAAATAGTCTGCCAATGGGGTAAGCAAAATAATCTTATGTCAAAAGGAAAAACAAGATTATTTAGCTTACCCCATTGGCAAATAATTTAGCTTGTTTTAAGGAAAAAACTTACTTAATATTGGCATATTATTTCCTAGAATATTATGGCCTAGAATATGCTTCTTGATATTAGAAATCTTTAGATTTTTGGACTAGAAAGAAGACAAAAAAATCTAAGTAAGAACAGCATTTTTTGCAGTGTAAGCTAAATTGTCCGTAGTGTGTGTGTGTGTGTGTGTGTGTGTGAATGAGTGTGTATGGATGTTTCCCAGTGATGGGTTCCAGCTGGAAGTGCATCCGCTTGCGTAAAACATATGCTGGCGGTTCATTCTGCTGCGGCGACCCCAGATTAATAAAGGGACTTAGCCGAAAAGAAAATGAATGAATGAATAAATGTCTGTTCAAACACTCTCCCAAAACCCAGAGTGTCCACTTTCGCTGCAATTCAAATAGCATGTACAGAATCCGTTTGGGTAACAGCGTCTATATATCACTATGGATCGCATCTTACAGTCATGCACTGATACATGAACTGACTGTTTTGAGGATTGCATAAGAGGGGCAACAGGCTCTGTAATGGAAAGAAAGGGAATCCCACCATTTTTATATTTATTTCAAAGTTATCTCATGCCTACATAAAAAGAAAGCACAGAACAGATTTACATTTAGGAGCAAAGGGCATCCTTTGGTGGTTTGGTGGTATGGGTTATGTATAAGGAGCATCAGCTCTGTACATTTATTGCCAGGAAAGATTAAAAATATGGGAGATATACGGGAAAATACCTTTACAGGATGTTAGTGGGATAGAAGTGTAAAATACGGGAGAATCCTAGGAAAAACGGGAGGGTAGACAGGTATGCTGATACTGCTAACAGCTACTCTGACTGACAGTATTTACACAGTAGAAGCAAATCACATGCTATTAGAGGCGTGACGCTTTCTGGTGACTTGGAGCCGGTCCATGAATCACAGCACATTATGTTAGCTGACCAATCAGAGCCTCTAGAGGGTGGGCCTTTCAGAGGAACTAGGAAATATGACAGTCGTTTTCATGTTAGCTGAGTAGCTGTATATAATCAAAGTAAGATATATGAAAAAATAACATGATTTTCTACAAATGAAGTATGAGCACACATTGCATCTTATAAACACAACTAAGCCTTAAAAAATACACTCTGGACCATGCCTTTAAAATATAACAGAATTAATTATGACATTAAAGCATGCTAAAGTGTATATATCTTTTCACATGGGTACAAAGTTTGTACCCTAGCTGTGCTTTTAGCCAATTTCTCCATATTTAAAATGCTTTTGTGTCATTCCTGACATTAATATGTTTTGAAAAGAGGCTGGAAAAAGGCAGGCGCATTTACACACTGTGTGAATCCCGTTATGTGTTTACTCTGTCTTCTCCTTTAAGATTCCTATCAAAAGAGAGAGAGGGAGCTACGTTTCCTTTGGGGCCTGACAAACATGCACACACACACATACACATGCATTTACTCAGACACAAAACACACACACACACACACACACACACACACACACACACACACAAACATCTCTCAGTTTTAGACCAGTCACTGACGTTTGAAAAGTGTTTGTATGAAGTTTAGCAGCTGTGTAGCGTTGCATCATACAGTAATGCGTTTCATCATCTTCCTCCTCATCTTTTAGCATGATTAAACCCAAGTATTGTGAACAGCTGTGCGAAAGCAAGTGTTTGCGTGAAGGTAGCTGGAGATGCCCCAGAAATATCCATACATCTCAAAAACCATTCTCCAGCAGACTGAAACTATTATCCATTTGTTACCATGGTGACCAGACAACAGGTCTTCTTTTATGAGCAGCGAGCATTAGGCTTGACTCAAGTGACCTCGTGTTACCTCAAATGGGGATTAATTCTAGGTCAGAGATCCATGTAACAGATGCCTTGACCAGGGAGACGTTTCATACTGGGATCTGTGGAATATGGCAGGGTTTTTCCAAACCATGCTGCTTTACATGTTGTGCACTTTAAGTCGTCGTCTCCGTTCATGGTCTGAGCACCAGACAGCCAAAGAAAACAAAATCTCTCTGTTTATATTGAATGGACTTCAGCTGACCCACGGCTCACAGCCGTAAGATAATGCCAGTGAATAAACAGAGCAGTGCTCCAAATGTTACAGTGTCTTTTAGAGCACCAACTCCGGTTTGTCTGCATCCATTCTACACCTGGTACTGCAGTGTTTTATTAACACACAATTTCTTAACAATGAAGGAATCGATTTTAAGTTGGAGCATGGCTGCTTGTCAGAATCAACAAATGGCCTGAGCTTGGGAGTGTTATAATAGATGAGAAATGATTTCCAGATGTTGGGGGAGCAAGTGGAGTGGCTTATACTGGAGACAAACATGAAAGAGATGAAAAGACATGAAGTGAAGAGAAGAGATGTAGGATCTGATTTCAAAGATTCACATTTGTGTTTTGTACTACATTTCATTCATTAAAACATTTGTATAAACCATTTTATTCAGTAAATCATACGTTTAAATGATACTTTCCTTACCAACTGGTCCAAACCATCAGAAATGTATATGTACAGTAGTTTGTCACATTACTGAAATATGACCTACACTTTTTATTTTGTTTCCAGTCTAAAAAAATTCAAGTAAAATCAGGAAGCATTCTGCCATAATCTGCCAGTGTCGTAATTAAAACAAATATACGCTCACCACCCACTTTATTAGGTACACCTTACTAATACCGGGTTGGACCCACTTCTGCCTTCAGAACTGATTTAATCCTTTGTGGCATAGATTCAACAAGGTACTAGAAATATTACTCAGAGATTTTAGTCCACACTGACATGATAGCATCACGCAGTTGCTGCAGATTTGTCGGCTACACATACATGATGCGAATTTCCCGTTCCACAACATCCCAAAAGTGCTTTATTGGATTGAGTTCTGGTGACTGTGGAGGCCATTTGAGTACAGTGAACTTATTGCCATGTTCAAAAAACTAGTATGAGGTGATTTGCGCTTTATGACATGGTGCGTTAACCTGCTGGAAGTAGCCATCAGAGGAAGGGTACACTGTGGTCATAAAGGGATGGACATGGTCAGCAACAATACTCAGGTAGCCTGTGGCGTTGACACAATGCTCAGTTGGTACTAATGGGCCCAAAGTGTGCCAAGAAAATATCCCCCACACCATTACACCACCACCACCAGCCTTAACCGTTGATACAAGGCATGATAGATCCATGCTTTTGATGTTGTTAATGCCAAATTCTGACCCTACCATCCGAATGTTGCAGCAGAAATCGAGACTCATCAGACAAGGCAATGTTTTTCCAATCTTTAATTGTCCAGTTTTGGTGAGCCTGTGTGAATTGTAGCCTCAGTTTCCTGTTCTTAGCTGACAGAAGTGACACCCGGTGTGGTCTTCTGCTGCTGTAGCTCATCTGCCTCAAGGTTGGACATGTTGTGCGTTCAGAGATGCTCTTCTGCATACCTCAATTGTAATGAGTGGTTATTTGAGTTACTGTTGTCTTTCTATCAGCTGGAACCAGTCTCAGTCTCAGCCATTCTCCTCTGACCTCTGGCATCAACATGGCATTTGCCCCCACAGAACTGCCACTCACTGGATATTTTCTCTTTTTCAGACCATTCTCTGTAAACCCTAGAGATGGTTATGCACAAAAATCCTAGTAGCTCAGCAGTTTCTGAAATACTCAGACCAGCCCATTTGGCACCAACAACCATTCCACGTTTAAAATCACTTGAATCACCTTTCTTCCCCATTCTGATGCTCGGTTTGAACTGCAGCAACTCGTCTTGACCTAAGACGATCTACATGCCTACTGTAAATGCATTGAGTTGCTGCCTTGTGATTGGCTGTTTAGAAATTTGTGTTAATGAGCAGTTGGACAGGTGTACCTAATAAAGCGGCCAGTGAGTGTATTTCAAACTGAAAACAAGCTTATATTACTTACCCCACTAGCAGATTATTAAGTTCCTTTTTAGATATTTGAACATTACGTATATATTTTTTTGTGTACCAGAGTGTTTCCTAAAGTAATGTCTCTAACACGAGTAAGACAAAATGCTTTGCACTTTAATCTACATACATTTTTATGATTTGTGTCCCTCGATTGTGTCATAGTAGTGCAAAAACTATGGGTTTGAGCCAAGAGTACACAGACATTATTAAAATGTGTACCTTGAATAAACAGTAAATCATGTTCCAAACCCTCTGCCAAAGAGTAAGTGTAAATTTTGCAAATTGGAAATAGGAGAAAGTACTGTCTAAAATGTCCACACACTGCATTTAAATAAAGCTGCATTTTTTTTGGTA
This sequence comes from Danio tinwini, assembly GCA_903798205.1. Classification (NCBI taxonomy): domain Eukaryota; kingdom Metazoa; phylum Chordata; class Actinopteri; order Cypriniformes; family Danionidae; genus Danio; species Danio tinwini. The sequence continues at coordinate 4,669,711 of CAIGQZ010033024.1, forward strand.
ACACCAATGTCATTATTTTTCATTGTCTTTAAAACATAACTATAGGTTGTACTAAGCTTGCACAAACAAATCTCCAGAAGGAGATTTTTAGTAACTAGTATTGGTGTTTTAGTGATTATTGTAGTAGCCATGTCCAGAGTCATGAGAAATCCATTTGAGCCTCAGTTGATTCAAAGTAGTTCAGTGGGTACACTGTTTAGTGCCTGATTGTAATTAAAATCCCTGTATGATGTAATATATGCTGTTGGAACTACTGGTGCATTCATTTCATGTTGCATAAATCATCATATATATATTTTGATGCATATGAACCCACCACCAGTCATTATTATGTGATAAAATCACAATCTTCTTTAACCTCCAAGTTTCTAAGTTGCGGGCTTGTGAAACATGGCGAACTCACTGATCTTTAATAGACGCTTGTATATACCATTATATATCTTATTATAGATCAGTGGGTGGAATTCATGGATGCAAATCAACTCTTGTGGGTTGTCAGTGACGAAACACAATTGATGTGAATTGTTTGCTGTTTGTTTTCTATAAGGAGAGTTAACAAACCCTGGTGTGTTTTCTTGTAATTTATTAAAAGTATGTACAATGCTATCTTGTGCTGGGGAATGTGACTTGAACACACCTCATGTTAGGGCTGCACCATGTTGAAAAAATGTAACATTGCAATATTTTTTTATTTTACGATATATATTGCGATATGAATACAATTTCACCAGATGACTTCATATCTCTATGTATTTGGAAAGAATTTAAAACATTAGATTGCTTCTGTTAGATGATTCTGCAGTGGGAGTGCATCTCCATCAAATCTAATAAACAATCTATAACATTTTTGGGTCCCTCGACATGTTTTTGTTGTGGTCTGTGCTACTTTTAAGTGCATTTCTGTATTTGCATGTGTTGTGAGTATTTTCATGCAAAAAAAGACGATAAAAAAAAGATACAATTGAAATAAAGTGCTTTATCTTTTCTTGAGTCTAACAGTATTCAAGTACAGTAACTGAATTCAATTCACCTTTATTTGTATAGCACTTATACAATGTAGATTGTGTCAAAGCAGCTTCACATGGAAGTTTATAGTGAATTGAAACAGTGTCAGTTCAGTTTTCAGTGTTTAAGTTCAGTTCAGTTTAGCTCAGGTCAGTGTGGGTTAATAATCACTACTGAGAGTCCAAACACTGAAGAACAAATCCATCAATGCGCAGCTCTACAGATCCCGAACCATGCAAGCAAGTGGCGACAGCGGAGAGAAAAAACTTCACCAATTGGCGAAAGTGAAGAATTTTAAAAAACCTTGAGAGAAACCAGGCTCAGTTAGGCACGACCATTTCTCCTATGGCCAAATGTCTTGTGCAGAGCTGCAGTCTAGGCGCCGGAAGCTGTACCTCAGTGAAGACTCGTCTGTCCTTGGAGCATCACAGGAATCAGTCTCATGCTCTCCACCATGACCACCACAGCTGCTGCTCAGGATACGGCCTGGTCCAGGATGATGAAAACCTTGGGATCATCTCATCGCTGGTCTTGGATCGCATCAGTGGTGCTGCATAGTCTGAGGGCCTTGTGATGAGTACCCCCAGGTGGAAATAGAGAATAAAGAGAATAATTATCGTAGCTGCTGTTCATAGAGTAATATGTAAACGAGATGCAAAAACCTGCTTATGCGTCATACCGCTAAGTGATGCACTGAGTATATGCTTTGCTAAAAAGATAGGTTTTTAAACTAGTTTTGAAATGCGAGAGTGTGTCTGAGCCTCAGACATTATCAGGAAGGCTATTCCAGAGTTTAGGGGCCATATGATGAAATAATAATAAAAAAAAATAATTCAATAAAAATAATCATAGTTAAGGTCACAAATGGTACAATTTCTCATATCTTAATGCTTTCAAAGTCATTATACATTCACAGGGATCAAAAACACATGCGAATGATAAATTAAAATACACACTCAACATTGCATATATCCTGCGATGTGACCTATTGAGAATGATCAGATTGCAATATTGATGCTAAAACGATATATCGTGCAGGCCTACCTCATGTTGTTATCATGACTTGTAGGAAGTAGGTACATCCCAGGAGGACTTGAATGCAGTTATTATGGTGATTAAAACTCTTTTAATGTTAGCATCCAGTGTAAATATGTCAGTTAGACTTTCACACGAAAAGAGCTACATCATGTCCAATTTGTTTTATTATGCACTATATGGGAAGCAATTATGCTGTGTACACTGAAGATGAAACTGACATCTTAGAGCACTGAATAAATAGTTATTTTAAAGCTGCCGTATGTACTTTTATTTTATTTTTAAATGATCCAAAATGTTTCCCAAAGATAGGTTGCAGCTGGAAGGGCATGCGCTGCGTAAAACATGTGCTGGATAAGTTGGCGGTTCATTCCGCTGTGGCGACCCCAGATTAATAAAGGGACTTAGCTGAAAAGAAAATGAATGAATGATCCAAAATGAAATTTTCAGTAAGGATTTTGGAATGTTCAATTAATGTTTAGATTTGCTACAGTATGAGAGCATTGTGCTATATACCGTGGGAGGTTTACTGTATCATGTTTTTCCTGTTCAGATGGATATGGTTACACTTCTAGTGATTTTAGAGGTAATCAAACCCATAATCTTGGGGTGCATGACAGTTTGCATACTTATGCACAGTTCTACACTATTTTATAGCATAAAACGTGTACGTACATTCACACTACTTATACTAAAAAGAAAAAGTGCACTTCAAATGCACTTTGATGTATCTATAAGAAGAAGTGTGGAATGTCAAGCACTTCATGAACTCAATGGTCAAAGCTTTGCTTATGCATTGGAAGGGGAGGAGCTAAGGTTAGATTACTATATTTATTTTGAATTATATGCAAGCAAAATTCTCATATGAGATGATTATGCCACCTCCTGATGGTGACTGGGGTTGTACTCTTGACTGGTACTATTTGGTAGCTTGATCGTTTATTTGACTAGTTTGGCTTTGTGAGGCAACTTTTAACCTGGTTTCACCATCAACTGGGAAATGGATTGAATTTATGGGTAGTAAAAAAATATGTGTTCCATTTAGGATGACACTAAATTTATATTATACACTGCTGAGTGTGTCATTTGGTATAGAACTTTGGTATTGCTAGTGACTTTTTGAGTGAGTAAAAAAAAAATAATAATAAAAAATTTAATTAAAAAAAAAAAAAATAAAAAAAAATATATATAAAAAAAAAAAAAATATATATATATATATATATATATGTATATATTAAATATATATATCATTTGCATGTGTTTTTTTGCAGAGTTCAAAACATCTGGGCACAGAAAACAATGATATTTTGAGGTGGAACAAATATTAACTGTATTTAATTATCTGTATGATTTATGCAAAAAACAAACAAAAAAAAACCCCAACGTTTTCTTACTTAGCATCTTTGTCTTGTTTAAGTCCAAATATGTACATTTCAAAGTAAAAATATGATACTTTTCTTCCCCCCACTGGCAGATAATGTTGCTTGTTTTAAGAAAAAACTCTTGATTTTCACTTATTTTTTGGTAAAAAGGAAACGATAATTTTACTTTATATAATTTTTATTTTATTATATTTGGACTAGAAAAGAGACAATGCAAAGGAAGAAAAGCTTTTTTTTTACATTGTGATTATGCAATCTCTTTACGTAAATACTGTTAGACTCCCTAGAAAAATGACAAATAGACCACCTTGTGAAACTGTATTTATATCGCAATATTTATCCATCCATCCATCCATCCATCCATCCATTCATCCATCCATCCATCCATCTATTCATTCATTCATTCACTCAATAGTTGGATTTTTGTTTAATTGCACTGAATGAGGCAGTTTGGCTCAAATGTTATATATGAGGGTTAATGCAGCACAGTGTGTTGTTTACATACTTCTCATTGTCCACTTACACCTGGGCAAAACGTAATTTAACTCATCATTTTGAGTGAATTTGTACCGCTTTAAAACCAGAAGTCTGCAAGATCAATTACATCACCCCATAACAGTTTCAATTATAAAAGTGCATAATTTTTGCTAAAACAATATTCTTTTTTAGGACCCTATCATACACCCAGTGCAATAAGGCACAAGACGTGTTTGGCGCGATTTGTTGCTATTTTCAGAAGAGCGCAACCCTAATTTTCCTGTTTAGCACCACGTTGTTTAAATAGCAAATCCTTTTGTGCCACTTTGTGGACTCATGGGTGTGCTGGTCTATAAAGGAGGTGTGTTAAGGAGCATTGTTAATGCATTGATATTTTGAAGAACTGAAGTAGACTGCACAATTAACTAGCTGAAAGCAGGTCTAAGGTCCAGCGCATAACGCATTAGTTATGCACCTATGTGGGTATAAATGCTTACACATTGCTTAATACGCACAGGATGTACATACACAAATACAATACACAAATATCTTTACATATGAAAACAATTAAAGCATTAACATGTTACAAAAATGATTATTTATTACATAAATATAAAAACCAATAAAAATTTGTTAATAAAAACAACTTTAGATTTGTCTTATATTTGAACAAATTAAATTAAATATGTAGGCTAATGAATGTCTTCAGTGGAGTGCATACAAAACCCTTTCCTGGTCTGTTTAACTGTTTTCTTGCTGTTCTCTTGCTTGTTCTCTTCCACTTACAAAGTCTGCCATGTAAATAGCTAATGCGCCATGGCACGACACAACTGACTCTTAAAGGGAATGGGAGATGAGACTCTGATTGGATTAATGCACGTATGCTCAAAACACACCCATAACTCATTAAGCCTATTTCACACTACAGGATTTTAAGCCTGATTTGAGCCCGATTTAGAAGTTAACAAGCTCGCCAACAGATCGGACTGTGGTCAAGAAAAAATCTGCGGGTGCACGGTGCTCGGCAGTCTTTATGTGTGAACTATTGAACAACGCATCAAAGATTCTCGCTGAAGCGTCGTCGACACCTCGCAGACGGAAATCCAATATCTAGCATGCAGAATATTCCAGAGCAGTTGGCCGACTCGACGTTCATTCTGTGTTAAAACGGACACGAGAGTAGGCTATATTAACAGTGGAACTAGAATTCTGTAACTATTAGAATTACCATAATGGTTATTCCGACCCTTCTTGAATCATATTTACATTCAAAACTGCTATTGAGATCATCATATTATTTGACAACATTACCCTAAAAATATTATCTTTTTGGTAATACAGCCTATAAATATGTAGTTAAGATACTAGAACATGCAATGGTCTGAGCCTCGCTTTCATTTTTACTTTCAAACAGGAGCTATTTAGCAGCACATAATATGCAGTTTTGAAAGATATATCTAAAGTAAATTTATGTTTTTGCTATCAGAAAGTTTTGTTTATTTTGTCAGGAAGTTGCTAGGAGAAAAATACATGCATATATAAAGTCACAGCAAAAAGAAGCAGACATGCATGCAGTCGTTTTGACCGATATGGTAATTAAAGGTAGAAATGCTCAGTTCTTTACTGTTTTGTAATTTAAAAAAATAACAATGTTAGTAAGAGGTGTTATAGATATGTTAGTTTTATTTCAAAGAGTTATAAAATTACAAAAATTAAAAACTCTCTGTGAATCTTTCCACTTGAACTTTGCAGATGAGTGATTGATCAGCTGATGCATCAGCTGACTGATGATGTGTTTAAATGCTCCCTTGAAAGCTTGAAACGCTGTCAGTGATGTAATCAGCACACGAGCAGCCAATAGTGTTCAGCTTTTTCTGTCGACTCCTCCCTCAAAATTGGCGAACTGTTTGCGAAAGTTGTTGTCAGATCATGTAGTGTGTGACCCCCCTCTTGTGGATCATTTACGTAGTGTCGCGTAGTGTGAACACCACAGTGATTAAAAGACACAAAATCAAGTCATGTAGTGTGAACGGCACAGCGATCTACCGATGTTTAAAATCCTGTAGTGTGAACTAGGCTTTAAGAGAATAAGCGCAACCCTATTAGACCATGCGCCCCGGTGCAGAGCGTATTTTTTCCATCCTTAAAAGAGCAAAAGTGAATTCGGACACATCCTTAATGCTTTTGTGACATGCGCTTTAGACTTTGTGCCTAGATCGTTAAAATAGAGCCCTTAAAGTTTTGTTATCTTGGGAGTTGTTCTGCATCTCCCACTGCTGTCTAGGCAGGTTGATGAGTGTATTCTGTAGGAGAGAGGTGTCAGAGTGCAATAAGAGAACAGACTGTACCAAAGCTGAGGCTCACACTGGCTTTTAATTCTGCTGCCATAATGAGGACCGTATGTGTGAATGCACCCTGGACTGTGCCTCCAGCTCCACCCAGTCACACACACACACACACACACACACACACACACACACACACACACAC
>CAIGQZ010033024.1:4680852-4717242 GCA_903798205.1 Danio tinwini
CTAGGCAGGTTAGGGTAATTAGGCAAGTTATTGTGTAACGATCGTTTATTCTGTAGACTATCGGAATAAAATTTGCTTAAAGGAGCTAATAATACTGACCTTAAAATGGATAAAAAAAAATTTAAACTGCTTTTACTCAAATCAAAATAAAACAAATAAGACTTTCTCCAGAAGAAAAAATATTATCAGACATACTGTGAAAATAGGGCGAAAATAGTACGTAGTGCTATCGTCTCACAGCAAGAAGGTCGCTGGTTCGGCTGGGTCAGTTGGCGTTTCTGTGTGGAGTTTGCATGTTCTCCCTGCATTCACCTGGGTTTCCTCCAGGTGCTCCGGTTTCCCCCACAGTCCAAAGACATGCAGTACAGGTGCATTGGGTAGGCTAAATTGTCCGTAGTGTATGAGTGTGAATAAGTGTGTATGGATGTTTCCCAGAGATGAGTTGCAGCTGGAAGGGCATCCGCTGCGTAAAATATGTGCTGGTTAAGTTGCCAGTTCATTCCGCTGTGGCGACCCTGGATTAATAAAGGGACTAAGCTGAAAAGAAAAACAATGAATGAATGAATATTGTGAAAATTTCTTTGCTCTGTTAAACATCATTTGGGAAATATTTGAAAAAAAAAACTAATTCAAAGGGGGGGCTAATTATTCTGACTTCAACTGTATATAAATATACAGTACATAACAACGTTCAATACAAATTACATGCGCTAAGTGTTTCTTTTTGTAGAGCGAACTAGGTAAATGTGAGATGAACATTTACATTAAAAGTCTTTCTGCAGCTGTGCCCCCCAAAACAAACAAAAACAAAGATAAATTACAAATGAACAGTAATTTTAAATTATGTTAGCATTATTGCACTAGCATGTTGTTGTTATTGTTAATAATAATGACATTAATGTTATTATTGGTGTGACTATCATTTTTGTGGCTGTTGTTAAGGTTAGACATACTGCAACCTTTATTGTTTCAAGTGAGGAGGTCTGAGATTAACTCAATATAAAATAACAAGTTGGCAGAGGCCTTTTTGCTTACAAAACTAATTTTTTTAACTAAATGAAGGGAATTTTGATTTAGGTTCAGTGTAAAAAAAACATGTTAAACGTGTTAAATGCAGTTGTACAGACATTAGTACTTATTTTTGCCAAACCAAAACCCCCCCCCCCAAAAAAAACAATAACTAATTTCAACTTATTTCATGTTGGATTTTTTACAGTGTAGTTAGGATGAAAAATCAAAAGATTAGTATTATATTTACTATCAGAGTTATGTGTCCAATCAAATATGAGTCTATAGAGATAAAAAAATGTTCTGTAACTTAGTAAAAATAGCCAAATTAGATATAGTAGTAGCAAAAATATGACCAACACACACAGATTGCACGATACTCCCTCATCCCTAAAAAAAAGTAAATGTACACAAATTTGTCTTGGTACCACATTTCATCATTATCTGATGTGCCATGTGAAAAAAGCAAAAGTATTCGAGAGCTACTAACAGAGTACAGCAGGTGTTTCATAGCGGTGATACAGTGTGAATGTGCTGTTTCCTAATTTTACAACACTGTTGCCTTATTTGTGTGTGTGAGCACGAGTGTGTGTGTGAGAGCCGTGATTTGAGGCTGACGCCGCAGAATCTGCTGCAGTGAGGATGGAGAGACGCTGAACTGATGAGAAGGAGAAAGTGTGAAGGGAAAAGCAGCTGCATCCTCTCCTCCTCCTGTGAGGTGTGTGTTCAGAGTATGACGGCATCCACCAGGGAAAACACACACTCCTGACCGCTCATTTATTCAGCACAGGACAACTTTCCAGAGGGTCGCCAGCAGGCATTGTTTGTTTCTGTGTGTGTTATCGGACTGTACAGGCATGCGTTGGAGGAGGCGGAGGTCTCCGGGACAGGGCAGACAGGGGGAGACCAGGGGTTCGGAGGCTGCGTTCAGCATGCCCTTCTTCAGAGGTAATGCTTCTGCGCCGCTTTTAACACTGTTAGCTGAAGATGTGGGTTTTCTTTTGACTGTGTATGGTTTGTAATGTGCTGTGATTTGCTGTGTGTGTATGTATTATAGTTTATAGTACTATGTGTATGTACTGAAGTGCTGCAGTCTCAGGTATTCAGTGGTCATTCATTCATCATGCGCTCTGTTCCGTCTCTCTCTCTTACACACACACACACACACACACACACACACACACACACACACACTGTTCGACTTGCTCACAAACACTTACAATTTGCTCTTCAGCTCATTAGCTGGACAAGGTTAAGTACAGATAATTGCTTTTTATTTATTTTAAATGACATTTTATTTTAATTAGGTTTTATTGTGTCATAAGATATATTTATTAAAAAAGCATTTTGTACATAATTACATAATATTAAAAGACTTTTCAATTGTTGCAAAAAAATGTATTTCTTCTAAATTATGTTATTTTCAACTTTGTCTAAAAATGAATGAACTAATAAATATTAAGAAGCACGACTGATTTTAACATAGATAATAATTTAATTATAAATATATTAAATGTGATAAATATATAATATAATGTATCTTCCTACTAGATGTCTTTGTTTATCATAAATAATATAAATATTTTTGAAATGATCTCTGAAGACTTCAGTGTCATATGAAGTTTGTTACTAATACTTAGTAATAATATGTATTATTCTAAATTAGAATCAGATTTAATTATAACAATAATAATATATACTTATGTACAACAGTTCTGTTTGGTTCTCAAATCTGATTGGCTGATAGCTGCGCATTATTCAGCAATAACAGCACTCCTGCAGCCTCCTCAACCTTCTGTATTACTCCACTCATATAGAGTGACAGCAGATCAACAAACTCACTACAGTTTGACAAATATTGCAGCTATTGAACAAGTGCCTATTTTAAATATTTATAATTTCTAAAATACTGCATGTTGGCATCCATCAGCCTGTCATTGAGCTGAGCAAAGACAGTTGACGTTGTCCATCCACAACATGGCGACAGAGAGCGCATAACAAGCCCTTAGAGGAGAAAAGATTGGCTTATTTTTAAACTACAGCTGATTAAATCATTATAAAATTCTGGTCAAACATTATACATTCTAGGTCAATCTCTTTCTTTCGTATGTTACAGTGCTGTACTTATACTATACAATTGTAGTGTGTTGAGTGTGAGATGGGACTCGCTTATCAGGAATGTACAGTTGAAGTCAGAATTATTAGCCCCCCTGAATTATTAGCCCCCCTGTTTATTTTTTTCCCCAATTTCTGTTTAACGGACAGTTTTTTTTCAACACATTTCTAAACATAATAGTTTTAATAACTCATCTCTAATAACTGATTTATTATATCTTTGCTATGATGAAAAAGTAAATAATATTTGACTAGATATTTTTTAAGACACTTTTATACAGCTTAAAGTGACATTTAAAGGCTTAACTTAGGTTAACTAGACAGGTTAGGGTAATTAGGCAAGTTATTGTATAACGATGGTTTGTTCTGCAGACTATCAAAACATATATAGCTTAAAGGGGCTAATAATTTTGTCCTTAAAATGGTTTATAAAAAAATGAAAAGCTGCTTTTATTCTAGCCGAAATAAAACAAGACTTTCTCCAAAAGAAAAATATTATTAGACATACTGGGAAAATTTCCTTGCTCTGTAACACATCATTTGGGAAATATTTAAAAGAGAAAGAAAAATTCAAATGGGGGCTAAAAATTCTGACTTCAACTGTATGTATTTTGTGTTGGCCACTCTTTGTATAACCCTGAATTACATTTTGGTTGGCCATCTGTTTGTTTCTAATGAGTCTCCTGTATTCGTTACTGCAGACTACTTCAGTAAAAAGAAATGCCCGCATGTGTTTAGCATTTTTCCTTATGGCAAACAACAGTAACTTTAATCTGGTAGTGTCTGCATTGTGTTTTTTCAGGGTTAATTATTGTGATCTCCCGATTGCAATAAAGAAATACTGGAAAATCTCTGTAGACTGATGACATTTCAAGCCGTTCAGCTGTATAATCTTAAAATGTCAGAAAAATAACCTGTTTTATCAACACTTTAGAGACTTTGAGTCAGTAATACAGTAAGGCCAACGTGTGTTATCAGACATGGAATGTTAATGACAGTCTGACGTCTTTTCTCCATCTCTTACACATGTTAACTATGGTATGCTGGTCTCAGTCTACTGTTTATCAACAAGCCTGTCCTCAAGTTTCTGCTTTCGGACTTAACATCTGCAATTCTTTTCATACTTGCTTTGTGGACTAAAGTAGACAGAATGCAGCAGAATAAAGCGTAGCATTGAGCTCTGTCCTCTGGGCATAAAGACCTTCAGCTCCAGTCATCATATGACACTATCAGATGGGAGCGACTCTTACCTCATTGCAGCCAAACTGAAATTTTCATTTTTTTTTTCATGTGAGCGCTCAGTAATGGACTGAAAATTTCACGCAGGTATTTATTTACAGTGCGTTTAAGTCGTTTGCAAATGAGTGTATGTGTTTTGTTAGTGTTTTTATTGGATTTTAGCTTCACTTGGAGGTCTGTGAAGAGTGTTTTAATCAGTTTTGCTGTTTGTGCTTTCTTTGTAGGTACTGAGAGATGATTTTGAGAGCGAGATGTTTTTGGCTCTCTGGGTGAGATTCTTGCATTTCATTTGATCCATATTTGATGAAATGGGTTTCTCAAAGTCTTCTGATTGTGGTCCAGGCAGTGACTCCAAAATGTAGATGAGCTGAGATGCTCTTCTCTGTTTGCGTTGATGGATGAGATTAAAAGAGATCTGGAGTGTCTGCTTAGTGCTGTGCTGCTTTATTATTAACTCAAAACAGATTGTTTTGTAATTGAGGGTTTCTGCAGAGAGCGTTTCCATTCATTAGTTAGTTGATTAATCTAATGATTATTGGACACATCAATGATCATCTCAGCAATTAATCTGTAGGCTTTGATTGGTTATCCAGTCATAAGTGTCAATTTGTGGATATTGAGATGCATGCATAATCTGAAAGCAGAATAAATAAGTTCTCCATTGATAGTGAGGATTAAGCAATGGCTGAGATACAACTATTTGAAAATCTAAAATCCAAGGGTTCAAAAAATGTAAATACTAAGAAAATCACCCATAAAGTTGTCCAAAATAGGTTCTTAGCAATGCGTATCAGAAATTGACATATTTACAGTAGGAAATTTATAAAATGTCTTCATGGAACACGATCTTTCCCTAATATTCTAGTGGTTTTTGGCATATTTAAAGAGCCCCTATTATGCATTATAAAAGGTCATATTTTGGTGTTGGGGGTCTCCTACAACAGGCTGATGTGCATGACTCCCATATGATTTGTTCAGTAATTCATTTGTTCCCAAACCCCTCCTTTGCCTGAGGCTAATCTGCACTGATTGGTCCGATGACCCAGTCTGTTGTGATTGGTGGACTGCGTTCAGCTTGAGAAAGAGAGAACTGCCCATCATGGCTTATCAACATTGTTGAAGTAGTGCAGAGTATATGTATGAGCCCAATGCAGGAGTGCATTAAAGCAATAAAGTTTAAGACCAGCATATAGCACTATTCTTCACCATAATAAAAAAAAAACTGTGAAACACATTTAGTTTTATTCCACAGAGTGGCTATTTTTGAAACTTAACTATTCGCCGCATGTGTCTAGGAACAGCCGACTGTGGCTATAGCAAAGACAAATGGCAGAGGATTGCGAGCTCACAAAGAGCATTTAAATCAGTAAAGAAAACGGCATGCGTCGCATTTTCAACATGACTTTAGATGCGATATGTGAATATAAATAGTTAACCAGATACAGTACAAGCCGCATGGAGCAATGACAAGTAACAAAACACAATAAAATACATATTTTGCAAGCTAGAGTAAACAAGGAGCAACCATTTTAATCGCTCTTATGTACACTTGTGAAATGGAAGAAGAAACTGATCCATGAACTGTGCACTGACCAATAAATATCAATAAACAGTTCCTGTCAAGCTCTGACAAAGTCCCATACATTAATAGTATTTTCTGATCCTTCCTTTAACAAACAAATCCCCTGTTGCAGGGTAGATTATTGCATTAATCAGCAGAAGGTTCACTTATTAATGTTTACTCATCTTCAGTCATGATCAATCCCACACACACTGCGCACTCTGCTAGCATTTAAAGGGAAAGGTGCATTCATGTTTTACCGGATCCGGCATTTCATATTTGGTATTATTACGTGTTGACATCGATATGAACAGGCAAAAGAACCAGACGAACAACGAATCATAAAAAACAAATCCTTTATTAAAAATCTATATTTTTTAAACAAGTTGGAGTTTCAGATTTAAACATCAGCTGGATCATTTCATTCACTTAGTGCTGTGTTACACACTGCATGTAAGGTCATTTTCAAAACCCCATAATAGGGGCTCTTTAAATCAATACTTTTGCCTTGTACAGTATATTTCTGGTTACTCCCAAAAATATACCTGTGCAATTTAAGACTTTTATTGTCCAGGTTTGCAATTAATTAATTAAATTTTTTTTTTTGCTTTACTAACTAAAGAACAACAACAAAGAAAATCTCTTAAGCTATTGAAACTTTGCTGTTAACAAATGCAGACATGGAATCCAAGTATTATGTTAAAGATTACGCTTATCTGAATGAACTGATTTGTAGACAGTTGAAATCAGTGCAGTTTTTATAATAATATTATAAAATATTTTTAATAAGAATAAAAATAGGAAAATAATAAACTGCACATTTTAAGTTAAATATGCTTCTCTCTAAGGGTGCTTTCACACCTGCCTTATTTAGTTCAGTTGAATCGCACTAGAGTTTGTTTTCCCTTTTGGTACGGCTTGATAGGGCAGGTGTGAATGTAGCAATCGTACTCGAATGCGCACCAAAAGCGGACCAAAAAAGCGTACCGAGACCTCCTTGAAGACGTGGTCTCGGTATGCTTTCAAACGAACCCCAGAGCAGATCGTTTGTGGTTAGAACATGATCCGAACTAAAACAGACCCAACCTTTTTGGAGTAATCCAGCTGCCGTAGGCCAATACGCTGTGCATTATGGAATGTGGAGGAAAATATTTGTTGACCGCTTTACCAAAAGAGAGAGGGAGGGGGAAAACATTACCTAATGGATCGATGCTAATATTTCCAGAAGATAACCATGTTGCAGTTTAGCAAAATTAATTCACGCCTCCTCCTGAAGTGACGTATGATGCACCTTTGCTGTTTGCAATGCATTAAAACATTGTTTTCCAACCACAGCCGCGCTTCATTCTCGAAATGCATAGTTTGCCTAAGTGATGTATACAAACTATATAGTATACTATGAGCAGGGATACAATCAGCCAGCGCAGTCATCCCTCTATAGTGAAAAGCGACATTTTGTGTCTGCCGGTTTGTTTATTTGCAGGAGTTCCATTGGCATTTTCCCGCACGTGAATTCTGACCAATCGAAAAGCAGTTTAGGAAATATTTTCAACAACATCTGGCCAATGAGTGATGCGGATTTTGTCACATTAATGCATTTTGGTTCTTTTCAACTGGTTCGGACCAAAGCAATCAATGTGGTGTGAAAGCAGCCCAAAGGCGGCAGAAAATGCTACAATATATCATTTATTGGCCTTGGTCCACCCTAAGCCAATAAAAATATAGCGAGACCAAATAAAGTGAACTACAGATGTGAAAGCACCCTAAAAATTCTATCTAAATATCAAAAGAGATCAATAGCTGGCAGCTAGCTCTTTGCAACTCTCACATGGTCGTCCATTGAAGCTAAGCAGGGCTAAGCCTGGTCAATACCTGGATGGGTTAGTGAGACCAGCATGAGGCACTCAACCTGTGGTCTGTGTGGGTCCTTAATGCCTCTGTATAGTGACAGGGACTTTATACTGCTCAGTGAGCACTGTCTTTTGGATGAGACGTTAAACCGAGGTCCTGACTCTCTGTGGTCGTTAAAAATCCCACTATGTTCTTCGAAAAAGAGTAGAAGTTTAACCCCGGTATCCTTGCCAAATTTGCCCACTGGCCTCTGTCCATCATGGCCTCCTAACCATCCTCATATCTTAATTGGCTTCATCACTCTGTCTCCTCTCCACCAATCAGCTGGTGTGTGGTGTGTAGTCTGGCGCAACATGGCTGATGTCATGTCATCCAGGTGGATGCTGCACACTGGTGGTGGATGATCTCCCTCAATGTGTAAAGTGTTTTAAGTATCCAGAAAAGCGCTATATAAATGTAAGGAATTATTATTATTATTACTATTATTAATAGATTTTTCTTTTTAAAAAGTTCACAATTTTTTTGTCATTGTTGTTGATAATGCTGACTAATGGTTTCAATCCTAATTTAAGTAAACCAATGTATACTGAAGTAAGTGGCAGACATTGGCTGCAGACTTTTGCAGTGAAAGTAGGTTATGTAGTCTGGGAGCATTTCTTTACTCAGTGTAAGTCTTTATAAACACTGAGGTCTGGCCAGATGTGTGGTGGTGCTTTGAGAGGATTTTACCGAGCATAACAGTGTTTTCTATCTCTAAATGATTCTGGCAGTATTTAAATTAGTGAGGGAACTAGGGATGGTTTAGAATTGCATTATAGATGTGCTTCAGAAATTGTGGTGGTTCAGCTTCTTAAATTGCTCGTGTTGAGCTGAGGTAACATGTACTGTAAGCCACTTTTGTCTTTTTTATGCCCTCTTGGCTAATGGCATTAGCTCATATTTGGCAGATACAGCTCAGTGCTAACCCCAGCGTTTGTTGTTGTCGTTGTTGTTTATTTTTAGAGGTAACTGCTGAGAATGTTCTGCCGCCTTAGTGCCATGCTACGACATTGACAGGCATGCTGGGATAGCTAAATCCTCAGACCTGCTGACAAGACTCAATAGTATGTGCCCAGTGTGGGTCTTGCAGCAGATTTGTGGATACTGCCATCGTGATTAATATTTAGATAAGACAAACACATCCTAACAGGAAGTCAGATCTGACAACACGTCTACAGAGAGAATCTAAATCATCTGCACGCTTTTGGATGTTTGTGCATTCACGCTCAGCCAATCAGCTCCATGGAAACAAACTTTCAGACTTTCAGAAAGTCAGTGGGATAGAAGCCTGATGTGAAATCACCTGCTGTATAAAGGTTTAGTAACTGCATGTATAGTGTATTGAATATTAGTTATGAATGTAAGGTTTGTTGAGTTTGTGCAATATTTTGATATTTATTTTTTGAATCAATAAGGTGTAAGGCAATATAATTTATATTGATATACAATAGTTTGATATGAGCACCACTAACATGTCTGTGATTGTGTAATATAATTGTGAGATATAAGCAATCGTACGGTGGCCAAGAGAGCTCAAATGCACTGTGAGTTAAGAAAATGCATGCAAATAGAGCAAAACTAACAATAGGAGAAATAATAAAAAAAAGATTTGATAACCATATCTGCCAACACTCCCATTTTTCCCGGAAGTCTCCCATAGTTGCAACATAGGCTCATTCTGAAAATGTACCCCAATATAAATTTCTGGAGATTGCAAACTATGTAGCCAGAGGTACGTTAGTTTTAAAACGAATGCTACAGGGCGGTATGATGCCGTTCCTTTTCTCGCTTACCAGCTGACCGCTTACCTCCATATGGATGGCTTTCCCGCTGTTACCAGTTTGTCCAGTTAGTCAGAGATGAGTTGACCATAATGGATTCGAGTCCAGTGAGAAACAGTTCCAGAAAGCAGGTAAAACAAAAACAGAAGCCGAAAAATTAAATAAACAAGTAAATACCAGAGTGAGAATGTGGTAAAATCTGAAAACATGGTAAAAAATCAGATGAGGGCTTTCCTTTTTCTAAATTGCTTATTAAAACTGTTGGTTGGGTTTAGGGAAGTGGGTGGGCGGGTCAATAAGTGCTTTTGAAAACAATATTGGTTGGGTTTAGGGAAGGAGGGGGGGTCAGTCGTCATTCAGTCAGTCAGTCAGACGACAGCGGCCTCTGGTGGTTTTACGCGAGAAGAGCAGGCGCATATGGCACTTATGAGAGAAATTTGAGATTTGAAAAAGTGTACACAGCAGCCTCTGGTGAACTCGCGAAAACATAACCTGCAAAAGAACTTTACTCACCTATACTCTCAGGTATATAGCGGTACATTTTCAGAATGGGACTGGGTTGCATATTTCACACCCATCTCCCGCCACCCTCCTGTTTTATCACTGCGGACCCGCCAATGCTTGAAAATTTTACCACAGCCCGGGGTAAAATTTTTCTTACTCATTCTTTTTGCTAGCTTGCGGGTTCAATTTTGGCACTCAAGCGACTAAGATGTAACCGAGAAAATACGGTCATTTTTCAAAATAAAGGATTTTTCAAAATAAAAGATCCTTCAGACTTAGATAATATTTTACAAAATGTCTTCATGGAATATGATCATTATTTAATATTCTTATGGTTTTTGGCATATAACACTTTTGCCTTATACAGTATATTTTGGTTGTTCCTTAAAACAATTGGTGCAATTGTATTTAATTATTATAATTTTTTGCTGTAGTAACTGAAATACAACAACAAAGGAAATGGCTTAATCATTTGAAATGTTGAGTTCTCTCAAGGAAAATCTTTTTATACAAATGCAGTAAATTACGTTAAAGATTAAGCTTATCTGAATGTACTGATTTGAATACAGTTTAATTCAATGCAGTTTTCAATAACTTGTAGCATTCTGAAGATGTTTTCAACTGAGTGCGGCGGGAAGGCGCGAGTGCGTCACTCTCAATATGTGCATGCAAGCCACGTGCCTCCATTGCAAATAACAAACATGTGGAAAAAACGTGATATAAATGTCCTTTAAGGCCACCATCATTTCAGATCTCCAGCAGTTGATCTTCTTCTTGCACAGACATGCTGAATTCATGTGATTTTTTTACAAATGGGTTGCGGATCCATTTCTAGGCAGTTCGTGGGTCCTTCACTGGGCCTTTTCCCCTTCGCAAAGAGACTTTCCAAAGCCGTCTGTTTCTTACTCATTTTTCTGCTTGTGGGTTAAATTTGGGGTTAAATTTCTTGTCCGGCCCAGTACCAATAGATCCATGGACTCATACTGGTCCACGGCTAGGAGGTTGAGGAGCACTGCCATAAGTAACACATTTCAAAATTACAGAAGTCTATACAGCGCCCTCTAGTGGATTTGTCATCTAAGATGTGCAACCAAACATACCTACTGCAATGTATTTTAGATTTTGCAAAATAAAAAATAGACCTGAGAGCCTGGACTGAAAACAAATGCAGATTCTTTTTATCCAAAATAAAAAAAATTAGAAATTACAGAGATATGAACCATACTTTGCAATTCAGCCAAAAAATACAGTGATCTGATTTTTTTTGGCCATATCACCTGCATCCCCCCTGCATGCTATCTAATTACATTAACAAACATTATGAGCCAAGTTGTGAACTGATGCTCAACGCTTGTGCTTGCAATTACATCATCCAGCACTTCAAAGCACTTCCATTCGCTATGATGTCATCCTCTCCATTTTGTCCTTGCTGGTTTTACATTCCTCAGTGAGTTAGTACTGATCGAGTATCTGCTTGAATAAGTGTGCAGATGGCGTGCGTATGTTTTACTGTATTATAATGCTGATGTGGAAAAGCCTCCATAGATGAAACTATAGTATAAGAGTGCACAAATAGTGCTTACGACCTGGTCCTGGTCTCCAGGCAGGAAATGAGCACTG
Organism: Danio tinwini; assembly: GCA_903798205.1. Lineage (NCBI taxonomy): Eukaryota > Metazoa > Chordata > Actinopteri > Cypriniformes > Danionidae > Danio > Danio tinwini. Next base: position 4,692,571 of record CAIGQZ010033024.1, read on the forward strand.
TGTGGATTGTGTGAGTGTGATCGAGTAGATGTGTGTCTTTTTTTTGCACGTGTGTTTGTGAGGCTCCAAGGCGCGAGAGGTGCATGGGCGTCCCCCGACGGCTCGTAATGCTCAGCAGATGTTTTCCACTTTCCATGTTCGTATTAATCCAGTCATGTGGACAACAAAGAAGCAACCATTTCCAACACAGCTCCTTCTTTTCCAGCACAAAACATCTCCATTTCTCATAGTGTTGATAGTTATCTCAGCTAGGCGTCCATTCCAGAGCAATACCGCTCGCTCCGTATTTCTCTCACACCCTATTCTTCCCTCTGAGAATTGCTTTGTTGTTCCTTTCTTTAAAAACGAGCCCGTTCCAGCTATTGAGATGCTGTTGAACTATTTGCAAATAACTTATTTAGAGCAACTGAAGTCTCCACTATTATTATGATCTGCAGTGAATTACGACCATTTCTTCTGTATAACAAGTCAATCAGGTTTCTTTGCTGTTTGCTTTGTTTACATTCTCTAAGAGGCTTGAAGCTGAGGGCACAAGGGGCACCAAATCCTTTTATTAAATACTTTTCCAAGATCACGTGTTTATTTGGGGAGATTTTTGAGGTTAAGAGGACATAGCTGACCACCCAGTCTAGTGTTAGTAGACTATGGAAAAGATTACTTCAGACACTGGAGGCTTTGGACTGGTTTGTGCATGTCTCCCTCTCTTGAAGCTGTTCATTGTTTGAAATGTTTTCGAGGGGATGAATTCATAACCTATGTTTTTTGCTTCACTACGTGCCTTTCATTCCGCTCGTCCTTTGAGTCTGAGTCTTCGGGCTGGCTGCTTGTCCTGGCACACGCTCGCTCATCTTGGATGCTTCAGGCTCACATTAGATGCTTTTCCCTGACCACACACACCTCCCAATGGTGCGAGTTCACGGCTCTATTCTTTTTTGCTGGTTAACCCAACTCAGCTTCTTATATCACTTGAAATATCTTCTTTCTATCATTGTTGCAAAGGAAAAGAGGCATTTCCTTAGGCATTGTGTTTTTTATATATAATAAACTATAATACTAATAGTTAGACCATTCGAATCCACTTTGTTTTGTTTCGTTTTTCCTGATTTTTAAGTATATAAATTTTCTACAAAAAATTATTTTATAATCTCACAAATAATTTCTTTTTTGGAATAAATGTTCGAGTTAAAATCAGTAAATCAGTTTTCATAGAATAATTCTTTGTGGTCTTCGTTGTCGCATTTTCCACTTCAAGATGCACCACACATTCTCTATTGGAAACAGTTCGGGACTGCAGGCAGGCTAGTCAAGTACCTGTATCCTTTTCCTCTGTAGCCAGGACTTTGTAGTGTGTGCAGGATGTGGTTTTGCATTGTCTTGTCTAAATATGCATGGGCGTCCCTGAAAAAGAAGGCAGTATATTGTGCTTCAAAATCTCTATGTACTTTTTTAGCATTAATGGTGCTTCACAGAAGTACCAAGGGCACTGACACAACCCCATACCCTGACAGACCCTGGCTTTTGGACTTGTTGCTGGTAACAATCTAGATGATCCTTTTCCTCTTTGGTCCGGTAGACACGGTGTCAATTTCTCCCAAAAAATACCTAAAATACTGATTCATCTGACTACAGTACACGTTTCCACTGTGTGATGGTCCATGCCAGATGCCTTCGAGCCCAGTGAAGTCAACGTTGCTTCAGGACACTGTTAACATAGGGCTTCCTTTTGGCACAGTAAAGTTTTAAATGATATTTGTGGATGTAACTGTGTATTGTGGTACTTGACAAAGGTTTGCCAAAGTATACTTGAGCCCATGTGATGATATCACTTATAGATGAATGACGATTCTTGATGCAGTGCTGCCTAAAGGATTGGAGATCACAGTTGTTCAGCTTAGGCTTGTCCTAGGGCTGGGCGATATGGCAAAAAAAAAAATCTAGATTTTTTCATAAAGTTTGATCGATTCACGATTTAGATTTTTTTTCTGTGTAACTATAGTCAACTTAAAACATTACAAGAACATGACCGAAGTAACAATCTCTTTATAAGTAACTTGAAAAACCATCTGGTTAAGGAACATGTATTTTAAAGTTCTCACCTAGATCAGAGCGATATGTGCTACCGAATATAGCGCAACATGCAATAAACTCACGCTCAGTCAGGCGAAGTAAAGGTCTCTTGGTAGCTTATCAACAGAGCCGCGACATCGACACACAGAATCAGCACAGTTCAGCACGGTTGTCTAACAGTGTAGAATGATTTGGCACGATAGTGGAAAAGCTGCTTTAATATTTTTATAAAAAAATCGCGATACCTAGATTTTATAAATTTCAATTGTCTTAAAACGTAAATTCAAATTATTAAAAAAAAGAAAAAAAAAGCGCTCAGCCCTAGCTTGCTTTTACGCACTGAAATTCCTCCACATTTCTTGAATCTTTCAATAATGTTCTGCACTGTTGAAGGTGAAATATCCAAATGTCTTCCTATCTTTCTTTGAGGTAAACTGTTTTTTAAACAGTTCAATAATTTTCTCATGTATTTGTTGGCAAACTGATCATCCTCTTCCCATCTTTGCTCCTAAAGGAATAGACCTTTCTTGGACGCTGCTTTTGTACCAAATCATAATTACAATCACCTGTTGACATCACCTGTTTTAAATCATATCATTATTTTGCTAATTTGCATGATTACTAAAACTGCTCCTGTGACAACTTTTTCTGGAATGTTATGCAGGTCTGAATGACAGGAAATGATGTATATTAACAAATGAAATGAAGTTGACCAAACAAAACATGAAATATTTTGTGTTTACTGTATATCGTCTCCAATGAAATAAAGTCAAAGTAAATTTAGAAATAACTACTTTTTTATTTGCATTTTCCATACCGTTCCAACTTTTTCTGATTTGTAGTTGTACGTGTAAGTATGTTTCTGTGTGTGTGTTGTTTTAATTTTAATATTGGATAATTCTATGAAAACTGATTTACAGATTTTAACTCAAGCATTTATTCTAAATAGGAAATTATTTGTAAGGTTATAATTTGTCACTTTTGGTCAATTTAAAACATTCTTGGTAAATAAAAAATATTTTTATCAGCATATCAATGTTTCAAAAATTGATCCGATATGCAAAAGAACAAAACAAAAGAAAGTGGGTTTGAATGGTGTAAAATATTATTTTTCATTAATTTATTCCTTTCCTTTTCAGCTTAGTCCCTTTATTAATCAGGGGTTGACACAGCGGAATGAACCGCCAACTTATCCAGCATATGTTTTACTCATCGGATGCCCTTCCAGCCGCAAAACAATACTGGAAAACACCCATACACTCTTGCATTCACACACATACACTACAGACAATTTAGCTTACCCAATTTACCTAAAGCACATGTGTTTGGACTGTGGAGGAAACCGGAGCACCCAGAGGAAACCCACGTCAACACGGGGAGAACATGCAAACTCCACACAGAAATGCCAACTGACCCAGCCGGGGCTCGAACTAGCGACCTTCTTGCTTTGAAGCAATTGTACTACCCACTGCGCAACTGTGATGCCTGCATTATTTGTATATTTAATTAAATGTAATGAAACCCAATGACTTCTATATTTAAAAATAGATATTCTCTTTTATTTGTATGCCTAATATGCTAAATGTTTCATATATCATCGCATGAGTAGAGAATCACAAGAGTGACGTAAATGAAATAACATTTTCAATTTGAAACAACAACATAAATGCATAATTCTTGCAGTGTAAATGTTGGAATGTTTAACATTTCTTTTGTACAATGGTTATAAAATATTAAAGTTTTTCGACGTCGATCTTAACTTGACACCTTTTACCTTTAATTTGTCATCTCACCTATTTTAGGTGTTGTAGTAATGACTTCTACCAGTAGGGGCCACTTACACCCATCTGAACCCCTCTATCCCACATTAGATGCTTGTTAGAGCTGATGGTAGATGCGTAGGCTACCAGTTGAGCCTTGCAGACTATTTGTGTGAAATGAGTGTCATGTATATTTGTGTCTCTTGCATGTGTGCAGTGTCTCAGTCTCAATTATGTCCTTATTGTGGAATCTCTGACTTTTACACACAGAGATCAGTGTCAGATTTAATGGTGGTGACAGAGGGTTATGCGAGTGGGTGTATGGGAAGGGAAGTCTTTGTCAGTTTGCCCTCTGGCCGGTTTGAGGGAGACACACACAATACGGTCTTTAGAGCATCACTCAGCATGAGCTCTATTAGCTGTAGGTCAGAGTGAAGCGTTAGCATCATAACATCAGTGTGTGTTTGGGCCCATATGCAGTGCATGTGTAATGTAGCTCTGTAATTTAGCTGTTGTGTGTCACACTTCAATAACCAGTCTATTAACTGGTTTAGATAATTACATGAGAATCTTTGGTGGAATGTAAACTGTCGTCTTAAATTCCTTAGGATCCATTTCATAAAGTGCACTACGCAGACATGGATCTGCTCTCAGTTTTCATTTGAACAAAACATTTCTCCAGTCTTTCTGTTGTAATATGATCTGGTTGTTGACTGATAAATTGTAATGCACATTTTTCCTGAAAATATTTGATTTGTCAAAGTAAATAATTAAATACTATAATTATAGCATAATAAATGCATTGTAAAAAGTGATTAATTAACATTGTAAATTAAATCCATTGAAACTTGGAACTGTTAAGTTGGTTTGTGGTGCATGATGTATCTGAAGAGCGGAGGCGAGAAGCGTGATTTCCACCGGAGATTATTATTAGTTTAAATTCATCCATGCATATACTGTACAGGAGACTCCAGGAACTTTCGGGAGACTTGGGATATCTAAAGTAAAGATATGATTTTGCCACAAGGAAGTTATGTTTTTGATAGCAGAAAGTTGTTAGGCAACAGAGACGTGCATATTTAAAGTCACAGGGAAAAGTAGCAAACATTAGCTACGTTTCCATCCACCTATTGTTATGTGCATTTTGGATATGTGCATAAAAAAACGGTTGATGGAAATGCCATGATGCGCATAAATTTAGAAAATGCGCATAAAAAACATATGTGCATAACTGAGTAGGATAAACTTTTTTTCAATAAGAGATGCGCATAAACTACGATGGAAACATTTTTTGCGCACAAATTCCAGTATGTGCATTAAAAATAAGTCATGTGATTTTGTTACGTGAGATCATGTGATGATAAAAATGTGTGTGAATGGACAAACCAGCAGGCTGAGCACATTGTAAAACACCTGAAATGTTAATGGCGTGTACACAGTTTGCTGTTTTAGGGGCGTGTTGCTTCACATGAAAACTAGTTTCGACTTTCCGCCCAACTTAACAAGGGGGCGAAGCCAAGAGCTCCCCCGCTGTGTGTATTGCAATAGACAGGCAGACAGAGAGAAGCAACATGAGAGTACCAGCATTCAGACGTACATGTAGGACTCATAAACAGACCAAGCAGAGAGTACAGAATCATGTGTCTTTGTATAGTTTTATAGCCAGCTGTGTGCTAGTTTAAAGCTCCGAACTTGTAGCCTACACCGAGACTAATAAAGCACAGCGAATTAACTGTGACTGAAGGGCATCACACACCGGATGCACCGCGACACAGCGCGCACATGACAGTTGAAAGTATCGCACACTTGCAGCGCCGGTGTGTCACCCGATAGAAACTTATGTTTAGAATTCAGAAATGCATGCCGCTGCGTGGCGCGACGCTGAGTGTCGCCGAGCGGCGCTTCTGGTGTAGGACCTGCTTGAGGCTATAACTAAAGGGCGTCATACACAGAATGCGTCGCTCAGAGCCACGACGCGGCACACCAGACGCGCACATTCGCATGTTATTTAAAATGAAACTATTCAGATTACGCTCTGTGGCACGGCAGAAATATGAACAGTGTCCTGAGCAGGGCCAGCGCGCCCATAGAGGCGACCTAGGCGGCAGAATAGTGAGCAAACCCCACGGTCGACACTTTCACCCGCGACAACGCGAAATGCATGGTGCTGCGCGTCGTTAGTTCGTTATTTCCAATGGAGGGACGCGCACGTGAGGCAACGCGCTCGCACTTTCCAGCTGCACCTAGTTAAGATGACAGGGAGCTTCTGTGACCGCGGGAAATGCAAACCGCTGAAGTTTAAGGAAGACGCAATGAAAAGTACACATGTATGCAAACCCACCAAAACTCACAAACACTGGCGTGGAGGAGAGCGCTAACATGGTGAATGTTGAGCCCTAAAAATAGAGCAGAGTGTTTCTTTGGTGACGTCGCTTTGACTCACATGCTGAAAATGGCGGACGTGAAACAACATACTGAGGAGATGATAATGCACATCTGTCAATCAATATTGGTGGGCGGGGGGACCGCACTCCTACGTCAAGTTGCGGTCGATCTCAAAACAGCTACAATTGGTTCACCGTTTTTATGTTGTTAAATTGAAAAAAAAGGACCGAGTGTGTTTATATTACCCCAATATGACAGTCTATACACTATACCTACACATATGTCTGTCCAAACAGCTTGAAAAGTAGATTTTTCACCATAGGTGCCCTTTAAATCTTTTATGCGATATTTCAGTTTTGCGCATAAAATTAATTTCACATTTTTTGGATGGAAACATAGCTACTGAAATGCATGCGGTCATTCTGTTAGTCCATTTCAGAATAGATTGAATAAATGAAAACTGTTAAATATTCTGTTTATACTGCAGTACAGTTTTCTTTGTGTGTGTTTGAACTTTCCATGCAAGAGCTGGCCTTCGGAGGAGATTTACTGCTGATAACAGAATGATGCTTCTCTATTGTTTAAAGGTGCAGTAGGTGATTGTCTTCAGAAACATTTTTTGTTGTGCTGGTTGAAAGTCTCTTCACATTCCAATAGTAATGATTAAAGTAAATGATCTAAATATATTTATATGTATTTTTATATTCTGGGTAAGGTATAAAACAAAAAAAATTTCATCCAATTAAAATTTGTCAGGCTGATAATTCCCATAATTCTGATAAGTAGCCCAAACTGTCTGTCAACAAATGTAGATTTTTACATCTGTGCAGCCGTTCACGCAGATCCGCCATTTGCATGTGCACGCACGCAGCATGCATGTGCACATGACAGCAGTAAAAACAAATGCTAAATCAAAACTTTTAAAAACCCTGAATCAGTATTGGAGTTAGATTTGCACGCTGGAGGAAGGATGACACCATGGCTGAAGTATTTCCAAAGTCCCTTTAAGGCAAGTCATTTTACTTGGTAGCCATCTTTGAATCGCCTCTCGGGCAGTATGTTTAGGCATTCTGTCTGAATGGGGAAACATCAAATTCTCCAACACTGCTTGCCAAGCTTATGACTGAATTTCATACACTCTCAGAAAAAAGATTATTAGTGATTCCTTTTAAGAATAAAATTAAACAACAACTGCCTCTTTTGTTTCTTTTCTAATTATCCAAATCACACAAAATCTGCAAAAACTCACGTCTGATCCGAGGCCCTCTCCCAAAGTATCGGCAGTTTATAGCAATCGATTATTAGCTCCTGTACTAGAAGGCAGGATTTATTTGCCATATAGCGTCGAAGATTGGCTCCTGTGCAAGTAGGCCGGCCTTTATTCACCATATTGACAGTTACACTTTTCTTGTGTATAATATAGTGTTTGGTATTTCTTTTAGACAGGTAATGTTCTGTTTTAAAACTATTTTAGTCCCCCAAAGCTGATGTAGATTGTGTTGTTATAAATGGGCTATATGCACAGAAGTGTTGTTCAGACACTGAAATCTTCCAGGGAAAGATTGATGTGACTATTTTCAGTTTCATAAGGGACTTTTTACAGCATCGATATTGTTGATTCTTATTTAGTTTAACAACATTAGTAAATAGCGCTATTCTGCTAGCCTGCTTTACTGAGGTGAAGTTGCTTTTATATTCACATTGGGTCATTTTCGAACAATGACAGCCTGTGACATGCTCATACCTGTCAACCCTCCCGTTTTCCACAGGATTCTCCCGTATTTTCTATCGGTTCTATCCTGCTATCATCCCGTAAAGGTATTTTCCCGTATTTCTTCTATATTTTCAGTCTTTCTCTGAAGGGTGGCAATAAACATTAAAGAGCAGAGCCTCCCTATACGCAACCCATACTACCAAACCACCAGGGGCCACCAGAGTCTATTCTGTGCTTTCACTTTGTTTAGGCATGAAAACACTTTAAAATAAATATAAAAGCGGCGGGATTCCCTTTCCTTTTATTACAGGTGCCGTCTCCCCTTCATATGCAATCCTCAAAACAGTCATATAGAGGTGCATGACTATCAGCTGATGCGCTCCATAGTGATAAATAGAGGCTATTTCCCAAACAGATTCTGTACACGCGATTTGAAACGAAGCGAAAGTCTGGGTTTTGGGTACGGGGGGATATTATTAAGGTGGGCATATCCCTTATTTTCACATCTCAATGTTGACAGGTATGGACGTGCTCCCTATACTGTTTACCATGCTATTCTAAGTATTCGGCCTGAAATAGCATGCAAGTATGGCTCAATAATAAGTGTAATTTCTGTATGCCGTCAGCCAACCACTAACCATACAGTAGTTGCTTTAGGACAAAGTGTGTGAGGGAGACCAGCAATGATCCTTGCACGCATGAAATATTGCACATTATGACAAGTTTTGTTTGCTACACAACTGAAAACGTGCTAGATATAGTACAGTTCTATAAAGTTTTTAAACTGGCGAATAACATGATCTAGTGTGTTGTAACCAGGGATGTGACACTGACAACAGGATGCGGATTCAAAAGTAGGTTTATTGGCAAGGTCAGGCAAGCAGTGGTCAAAACAGGAACAAACTGATGTATATGGGCAATCCAGAGTCATAGTCGTAATAGCAAGCAGATGGTCACAAGGCAGGCAGCAATACAGGATGAACAGACAGACGAGGCAAAGACCAAAACCAACCAAAACAAGACAAAGTAAATGCGTTGTAATGTCACTTACAGTAAACAAGAGTCAGCAACATCTGTGTGTCTCTGTGCTGCTTAAATAGTGTGTGTAATCAGTCCTTGACAATCCTCCGGTAGTGTGTATGCAATCAGTCAGAATCAGAAACGTGTGTGGAAGCGGAGTGCTTGTATGGAGTTGTAGTCCATGACATGGTGGATTTGTAGTCCATTAGTGAACTGTCTGTTTATCTGCACGGGCTGGATTGCTGGTGATCGTGACAGTTGTCTATTGTCATCTTTAATGTGCGCTTTCATAATTTCAGGAGGCATGGCTTTGGACAGCAGGGGAGGAACTGTGTTTCAAAAATATTATGCTAAACAGTTAACATTTTTGGTAGATTACCTACTGCACCTTTAAGTCGATTTCATCTTATGTTGAACATTGGGACTGCTTTGAAAAAAACTGAATTTTTTCTTTTTTCATGTTCCACAAAATCATGAATTTCTATTATTGAGTTTATTTCTCAAAACAATAATAATTTGTCATCTGATGAATGAATTAATATAGACCAGACCTACAATGTGCACCAAAGCATTGTAGTTTTCTCCTTAACAGTATTCATAGATGAGTAGTTAAAATAATTCCATAATGGAATCAAAATGGAAAAAGTTTAGACATTTGGATTGTTGTTGTTCTTTTAACATTTTTTTTTGCGCAATGTCATCTTTATTTCTATATAGCACTTTTACAATGTACATTGTGTGAAGGCAGCTTTATATACAGTAGATGACGAAATAATGAAAAAGAAATGAAGAAAAACTCATAACAATATTTCTGATTGTGGAACATATTCAGCATTTAGACAAGAATCTGTGTAAAGGTAGAATGCTAGTTCTAGTTAAATTAAAACTGATTCTTTTATTCATTCATTTTCTTTTCGGCTTAGTCCCTTTATTAATCTGTGTCGCCACAGCGGAATAAACCGTCAACTTATCCAGCATATGTTTTATGCATCGGATGCTCTTCCAGCTGCAACCCATCACTGGGAAACATACACATTCATTCACACACATACACTACACTACGGACAATTTAGCTTACCCAGTTCACCTATAGCCTACTGCATGTCTATGGACTGTGGCAGAAACTGGAGCACCCAGAGGAAACTCACGCAAACACAGGGATGTAACATGCAAACTCCACACAGAAACACCAACAGACCCAGCCGAGGCTAGAACCAGCGACCTTCTTGCTGACCACAAAATGGAACACTCCACTTTTGGAAATAGGCTAATTTAACAAGAGGATTGGAACTGGTGATAGAGTTTAACAGTTTTATTATTTTTAAACAATTCAGCTGATCTCCGGGTCTGGCTGGAGCACTTTTTGCTTAGCTTAGCTTAGCATAAATCATGAATTGAATTAGACCATTAGCATCTTGCTCATAAATATGAAATAAAAATAAGTTTCGATAAGCTTGACTATTCTTTGGTTACATTGTTTACAATTTTTTTGAGATGCTAATGGTCTAACCCGATTCAATGATCTATGCTAAGCTAAGCTAAAATTTCTCCCTCCCTCCCTCCCTCCAAATGAATAAAAAAAATAGTAAAAAACAAAACACAAAACTTTTGAGATATGTGAATTGAGCCCAATTACAATCAGCATATCTTGGTTAAAGTGTAACCAAGTATAGATAATAAAGAAGCAGAGGAGGGGAAAAGCAGTACTGAACAGATATGTTATAGGTTTGCTCATCTGGTTCTAGTGGGGAAAGAAAGGGAGTCTGGGAGACGGATATAGGAGGAGAGAGAGTGTCTGACAGACTTAATTGAGTTTATAGGCAGTTGTGAGTGGAGATAGTGGCATCTTTATATACTGGAGAACAGATCAGCCCAGTGCTTAACTGAAAGACAGGCCAGCTGGAGCCGATGCACAGCTCAGTCAAAGTGTGTGTGTGTGTGTGTGTGTGTGTGTGTGTGTGTGTGTGTGTGTGTGTGTGTGTGCAGGAGGCCTAACTCCTCCTCTATCTCTCAGTCTCTCTCTAAACTCCAGTCTCCTATGTAATACGGTTTGTGTATGTGTGTGCGTACTTTTGGACTGTAGTTTTACGTCCTCTATTGATCCGTCTTAACAGGTTAGTGCAAATGTTTTCAAATTTGAAATAAGCATATATGCATGTGTGTGTGAATGTTTGTATGCGTGTATCTCTGCAGCATATGGACCCATGTCGTGATGCAGTTCTGACTTGAAAGTGAAATACATTCCCAAATAAATGCACTTCTGTGTTTATTTATGAATGAGAGTTTATAGTGTATAATCAATGGATTGAAGGCCTTTTTGTTTATTTGAGTTATGTGTTAAAGTGGTTTTAGTTTGGTATTTCTTCTGTGTGGTCAATTGTATAACACCTAGACGCATTAAACATGTAAAATCAGGTGTGTTTACAGTATGTAAGAACCTAACTGTTTAAACTGGTAATACAGTATGTGTACTTGTGTTCACATTTACTTCTTATTTTGCTTACCGTATTTTTTTTTTTACTCTTTCACTGGACAATTGTTGATTAATATACATAGTAAAAGGGCTTTTCTCTCTTTATTTGCTGAAAGCAGCATCCCGACACACAATACTCCCTGTTAAACCCTTTAGAAGGCATTGATGGTGCTGTGTGCAAAAAAGAGCACATTTGAATCAGCAACAACGACTGAATGAAATTAATATAGTCGTTCATAAGAGAAATGGTTAAATAGATTTAATAAATAGAACCATTTTTCCTGCTTGGGTCACAAAACTATAGAGGCTTGTTTCCGCCATTAGATAAAATATTCAATAAAAAGTCATAATAATGACCTACTTTCTCATAATAATGAGATATTTTCTCGTAATAATGATTTAACATCTTGTGATGACAGTTTCTTATAATAGTGACTTATTTTATGGTATTAATGACTTACTTTCTCATAATAATGAGAAACTTTCTCGTAATAATGACTCCTCCGACTTACTTTCTCAAAATGTTATTATTAAGAGAATTTTTAAGTCATAAAAAAGTCATTATTATAAGAAACTTTGTCATTATTAAGAGAAAATATCTCATTATACAGTCATAAGAAAGTAAGTTATTATGATTGGCAAATTATTCATGTTTTATTAATGTTTTATTGTCTTATGTTGAACAGGTTTACTTTTAGCAATAGCTGAAATTATCTTTTTTGTTGTTGTTGTTGTATCTCTGACAAATATTGTCCCATCTAAACAAACCATATGTCAATGGAAAGCTTATTCAGCTCTAAGGTGCAGTAGGTGATTGTCTTCAGAAACATTTTTTGTTGTGCTGGTTGAAAGTCTCTTCACATTTCAATAGTACTGATTAAAGTAAAGGATCTAAGTCTATTTATATGTATTTTTATATTCAGAGTAAGTCATAAAACTAAAAAATGTTCATTGAATTAAATATTGTCTGACTGACATCTCCCATAATTTTGATAAGCAGCGTTTGTATTTGTACGATAATTTCGACCTCTGTACGATGTACAATCAATAATGAAAAAAATCCCATAATGTACGATAATTTCAGAGTTTTATGGCATTTAAACAGAATTTCATTGATATCTTAGGGGTTCTATACTTATTGATCCAGCTGCATCTTTTGTCTACTCTCTGTGAGGAGAACGTGGAGTTGGGCACATTTTCTATGCCGTATTACGTCACATTTTCTCAGCCAATCAATATGGAGAATGGCTCTCTCATGAGTTAACATTCCTGCTGCGCGCAGCCGTGCTTAGGTCAGTAGTTTTCAGGTTGAGGTCGATCGTTTAAGCAATAAGGTTAAAAAAAATTTGTGCTGAAAAGAAAAGTGAGAAGGACAGGAGTTTGCCCTTGATGTTCTCGTTTTTCCCATTCAAATGCTTTATGTGAACGTGTTTTTTTCCAAAGTTAATCTTATCAAAACAAAGCCACAAAATCAGCTCATTACATGTACTGTGAATGGGTTTGTGCACACCTCAGAGTGTGTTAAAAATTCGGGAGGGTGCACTGCTTTCGAGCACACCAGCACTATGTTGCGGTCTAATTTGTACCGCAAAATGAATCCCTCAACATCTGACAACACGCAGGTATCAAATAACAGCGACTCAAGAGGTGGACTTTGAACTTTCCCACTAAGTTACGCCTATTTTATTTCATTTTTTTATGCATTGTGGTAATTTGCACGTTGTGTCAAAAGCTATTTGTCTAGATAATATCTTTTTACTTCTGTTTGACCCAAGTAGCTCAAACTGTCTGTCAACAAATGTAGATTTGGGCTTCTGAGCATCTCTGTTCGTACAGATCGGCCATTAGCGTGTTCACTCCTGCATGCATGCCATGGGATCATGTGCACATATGACAGTAACAGTCGCGGTAAAATCAAATGCTGAATTGAATCTTAAAAAAATCCTGAATCAATATTGGAGTTACTTTTGCACGCTGGAGGAAGGATGACACCATGGCTGAAGTTTTTCTGTTAGACAGTTATGTTTTAGAACTATTTTAGTCCCCCAAAGCTGATGTAGATTGTGTTGTTATGAATGGGCTATATGCACAGAAGTGTTGTTCAGACACTAAAATCTTCCAGGGAAAGACTGATGTGACTATTTACAGTTTCATAAGGGACTTTTTACAGCATCGATAATGTCGATTTTATTTAGTTTAACAACAAAACATCAGTAAATAGCAAAAATTCTGCCTAGCCTGCTTTACTGAGGTGAAGTTGCTCATTTTCGAACAACGACAGTCTCCTTAAACTGTTTACCATGCTACTCTGAATATTTGCTCTGAAATAGTATGTAAGTGTGGCTTAGTAATGAGTGTAATTCCTGCACGCTGCCGGCAAAGCACTAACTGCATTTCTAACTGGCGAATGACATGAACTAGTGCATTGTCTGCTGTCATGTCGCAGTGGGCATGTTCGCGATTTCAGGAGGCGTGGCTTTGAAACACAGTTCTCCCCTGCCGTCCAAAGATCATATGCTAACCGTTTCGCATTTCGGCAGATCACCTACTGCACCTTTAAATTGGCATGTATAAATGCTTATTTGATTAGTATGCTTAGTTGCTTAGTTTATAAATGTATAAATCATAAAGAAATAAATTTAAATTATTAAAATTACATTAGAAGTAAATATGAAATTACACTGATGACAGGTTTTGTGGTTTTACACACCTTCATGTTGTTTCAAACTTACAAGACTTTCAGTGGTTATTCAAATAAAATTGATCAAATCTGAAAGATTTCTGTCCTCCAGTGGAATTCAGTTTGCACAAAACATTCTATATGATAAACAGATTTACTTTAGCCTTTTATTCACATACAAACAGACCAGCAAACATAAACACAAACATTCTTGGTTGACGTGTGAGAACAAACCTAGCTGGTTTTAGTGGCAGCTGAAAATTGCTAATGTGACAGACAATAATGAATCACTTTGGGTTTTTTTCATGTCAAGCAAGCCTTCTTAACCTCTCATGACCAAATCTGAGTGCTGTAAATGTTTTTCGCTCATTAACGCTATGTAAATAAAAGCTTAAATGACTTTTTTTTAAGTGTCAGAGCTTTGGGTATGTAGATTTTCAAGACAAAAAAACTCAGATAATTTTTTTTTCCCCAAATAGCTTGTTAATTTCTTAATATTTTTTTCCCTTCAGAATAATGAATAAGAGATTGCATTTTCTAGCATGCATTTCTAGCAATTGCTTTAAAAATGTTTACCATTCCTATTTTTAAAAGTTTGTTTCTAATTTGTTCTTACCCATGACAAACCACAAATTCACTATAGAGTATCCAAAGCTTTACCTTGTCATTTGTAGTAAAACTGTAGTTTTTTTGTAAATCTACAAAAAAAGAAAAAAAAGAAAAAGGGATGACTACACCTCTAAAATAAAACCATGGTTAATTTTGCTAGGGTTAATAGGAATGAACATGAATTGTACAGAACGTGCAGTTCCACTCACAACCACTAGAGGGAAGAACAGCTCTGTGTGAAAGTGCTGTGAACTCTGCATGATCTGCCTCTGTCTGCCCTACTCATGTCCCCTTTGTTATGGTCTCTATTTTAAATCTCTGCTTAATTAAGCACCTGGCATAACCGATGGATGCTTCACCCTCCTACATTTGTAAAAGATATGTACAGAGAGTTCGGGGGAAGAGCAGACTCACTGGCCTCAGGCCTTGAAGAGAAGCCCTTCTTTAACGGAGAGAGATTATGGCATCTGCATTGATGTTTACACTAATAAGAGAAAGATGCGAGAGAAAGAAAGAAAGAAAAAAATACACAGAGTATTTGCCTTAGTAGTATATAGGTTGTTGAAGTAGATCGAGGGATTGGGTTTTCTCTTCCTTTAAAGGGATTATGTGTGCATGAAATTGTGAAAAAAATATGTGAAAGAAATTGTATTTTTAGTACTATTAGTCTCACCACGAGCAATGCAGAAGAGGTCAAACATGCACACATACATGCGATTATAATTCATGTTTTGCTATCAATAACATAACAGGAAATGAGAGAGATTATGCTGCTTTTGTACCTTCTTCTCTTTCCTCTATCATGACTCTTGGGATCTGGAAAGATAAGACGCAGTTCTACATCAAACGCTGTCCAAGACGCAGCTCCGCCTCCAGCTCTCCATCAGAACTGTTGTGCTGTTTGTAAGGTCTGAGCAGGCCAGTGCTGTGCTCAAATCAAGAGGTCCACCGTAGGTTTTTTCTTTAAAATAAAACTAAAGTGATGTTTTTAGTTACATTTTTAGGAATTCAGGTTTAATAAACATTTTGCACAATATCAAATAAACATGATATAATAATAATAATAATAATAATAATAATAATAATAATAATAATAATAATAATAATAATAATAATAATAATAATGATAATATAATGATATTTTGTATGATTTATATTTTCTGTTTTAAAGGGCACCCACTTTTTTTTTTTTTACCACCTTTACAAGATGCAAGATAAGCCTTTGGTGTCTCCAGAATGTGTCTGTAAAGTTTCAGCTCAAAACACCCATCAGATTGTTTATTGTTTATTAACCTTCAGAATTTGCCCATTTTAGTATCTGAGTACATTGTAGCTGTTTTTGTAGCCTGTTGCTTTAAATGCAGATGACCTGCTTCCACGTGTGTGTTTGCTTCTCCTGCATTACGTCAGATAAACAGCACAGTGACAGAGACAGACTCAGATGAAGCAAATACAGCTCATTAATCAAAAATACCAAGTAAGTTTATTTCATGTGTTAGTGGTGGAGTTTATTCAAGCCTTTCTGAAATGACGAGTCTCACACAAATGCCATTTGCAGTACACACTCACACACACAGACACACACACCCATATATTAGCGTTTTCTGACACCATGTGGCCTTGGTGATTATAGCGGTTAGGAATTACCAAGCGAGTCTTTATTACAAGTCTTTATTACAAACACGCTCTGTTTTAAACTTATAGAAATCACATAGAGTTGTCACATATGTTTTAATCCCAGTTTATTTGCAATTAAATGTTATGTGGACATGTGTATACATGTTATTACAGAAACATGGTGATTGTCAGTCAATTCGGTGGGTGAGGAAAACTGCACTTCTGACGTTGCACTTAGCCTCAAAATCATTGGGATTTGGGTCCTATTTTAACAAAGACACTTATTGTGTTTCTATAACTCCAGTATGACAGTGGACACACTATACCTACACACAGTTCTGTCCAAACAGCTTACAAAAGATGATTTTCATCATAGGTGCCTTTCAAATAATGCAAGCTATGCCATGTTTATTAAAGGGGACCTATTATGCCTATTTTTACAAGATGTAAAATAAGTCTCTGATGTCTCTAGAGTGCTTCTGAGAAGTTTTAGCTTAAAATACCTCACAAATATAATTTTATAACTTTTTTGAAACGGCTCCTTTTAGGTTTTGATCAAGATTGTACTGTTATACTGACTGTCACTTTGAATTCAAATTAGACTGTGCTCTTTTTAAAAGAGGGTGTGGCTACAAATGCCCGTATGTCACCGTAGTGGCAGATTTAAAACAGGATTAATGTTATCTCTGTGAAAAAGTGAAATGTAAAAAATTGTCTCAGAAGAAGGCAGTCTATGGAGACTACACTGTTCATTTGTGCATCTAAAACTCCACATTTATAATCATTATAGATACTGACATTATTTTAAGCAGGTGAAAACTCAGATAATGGCAGACGGCTGCTTCTCACGCAGGGCTGTTCATGCTAATGAGGACTTTCCCCTCTGATGACACGTACAAAGAGAGAATGTCAATCAAAGTTTTTATCAAGTGTGATTATTAAAAAATATAAGTATTATTATTTTTATCATTAGAGGCTGGCTGCCAATACACACTGTTTCCACACAAATGTGCTTACACCACTTATAAAAGTGATTCTTGCATAATAGGTCCCCTTTAAAACAAGCTATATTTATATATTTTTTTTATAAAAAATTAAATTAAATTAAAAGCATTAATAAAAGTAATCTATTTGATTGGTTAATTGACTAGTTGTCTGTAAGTGCTGTTTGTTTAAATTTATGGGACTTTTCGATCTTTCTGCAGGTTGTGTTGTCACACGAGTAACAGGAGACGATTCACTTTATTTCATAAGTGATTCACTGAATCATTCATTGAAGTGGTTTGTTCATAAACAGCTAAAAAAACACTGACTGTCCAAAAGCTGAAATTCTGATAGTTGGGTGTAAAAGCAAAACACTAGGAATATTGTGTCTCAAACATGTTATGCAATATAAAATTTTTGTTTGTTGGACTGCTGTATAAAATTCTGGTAGCAGGTGGCAGGTGGGGAATTTTTAATCTGGTTATAATAATTCATTTATTTATCAGACTTGACAAGATGGCAGCCACGGCGCAAGTGTCAGTTTCAAAGTGTCTGCTAGTTGCTTGCCTAAGCAGAAAAATGTGCCGTTGCTGTCAGATCCTGATGACAGAAAATAAGATTATGTTTCTTCAAAACTGACTTGACTAAATCAAGTGAAACAACTGAGTTTGAACTGTACATTTTCATTAGGTGGCAGTGTTTTTGCATATCTGGAGGACAAATTTTCATTCATTCATTCATTCATTCATTATCTTTCAGCTTAGTTGCTTTATTTATCAGGGGTCGCCACAGAGGAATGAACCACTAACTTATCCAGCATATGTTTTTCACAGCCGATACCCTTTCAGCTGCAACCCAGTACTGGGAAACAACCATACACTCTTACATTCACACACATACACTACAGCCAATTTAGTTTATTCAATTCACCTGTATTGCATGTCTTTGGACTGTGGGGGAAACCAGACCACCGGGAGGAAACCCAAAATTTTACTTTGATGAATTTTTATGATAGTAACTGGTCACACTGTATGAACATGCTACAAGCTATATTGTTAACATTGGATTTCAATTAATAGTCATTCATTCCAGACTGTATGGCAGTTAGTACGCTTTAAAATGAAAGACATGTTTTACATCATTAATCTATGACACATCTGGTGATGTTGTGGACCAGTCACGTTCAACCAAAACAGGCTAAAGGCTTTATTTTGACCATGAAAGTGATGTGTGTGCAGCAAAAAAGGTTTTTTGTTGTTGCACTAATTACATCACTGCGTTCTGTGGTTTTATTGTTGGATTTGAGTGTTTTCGTAGCAGAGAAGGGCCCAACTTCGACCCTTGAGGGCCTCTGTCAAGCTGAGTTTAGCTCCAATCAGTCTGGAAGTTTTTATGTAGTATGCCTCCCAGAAAGCAATTTTGTGTTTAAAATACATCTAATAGACGTCAAACAATAGGCACTTGGGCTCAGGCTTGCAGTGTGAGTGCAAGCATGCCTGAGCCCGAAACTGAAATCGAGACGTGACTTTTAAGGGACTGTTTCATATGGATTAATTAATCATTCATACTGTTCAATGAACGCAAACTGTAGTAGACTATTAAAGACGCAAACCCCTCACTGCACCACAGCTGCAGCTTCAGCAAACCTCCTTATTCCTGCAGCACGAGGACTTTATGATTGTTTATGAGCGTCAAAAGTGGCGGATCTGTTCGTCGAAATATTAGACTGTGTGTCACCGCATACCAAACGACTTAAACTATATAACTAAAAAAAAAATCTCTACTGTGCTGAGCGAGAGCGCTTCCAGAACAGCGCATCATCGATGATGTAAGTGCCCAGGCCCTAATGTAATATGAGTGCGGGCCGTCGGGGGAGACGGGAGGGGAGACAAGCGTGCCTTGGCCCGGTTCAAGGCAACTGTACATAGTGTGAGTACAGCCTAAATTTGCAATAGTATCTGGATACAGCCTTGATGATCAAGCTGCATATCTCATTGATGCAATGTCAGACACAATGCACTCAATGGAGTTAGTGACGTCCTGTGTGGGGTTGGGTTAGGGGTGGGGTTAGGTGAGCGCATTAAAAAGCAATGGATAAAGCTCAGAATGCACTGCACCAGGTCTGCATCCAGACCCTTCTCTAAATTTGGGCTGTCAGTGAAAATCTAAAATCTAACAGACATCAAACTATAGTCTAAAATTAGACTGGTCATCCGATACACAGAAATGAATGACTACTGTCTAATCTGTGTATTTGATGACCATATCTGTCAACATTGGAATGTGAAAATAAGGGATATGCCCACCATAATAAAAGATATTGATAAATTGTTCATTTAATTATATTAAATAACAGGTGTCACTTTAAAAATGCACACATCTAACATAATGAAAGCATTTGACAGCTTTCCTAACTTTTTATGCCCATTTAGGACAAAATTAATCGTGTTTAAAAAAAACCCCACTAAGATTGACATCTTTAGATGTTATTATTATTTTTAGATACGCATATCTGATCTAGACTTTACCGTTCCGACCCTGATCAACCAAAAACAATTAATTATATCTGGAAGCAGCACTTGATAATTACAGACAGGTGTGTTTGGCCAGGGTTGCCACTGAAAGGTGAAGAAGATCTTAAGGAACAGGGTTTGTGAACCCCTAAACTATAATATGCTGGACACTGGCCCTCCAGGAGAAGGAATGGAGAGGAAAAACTGCAGGACTGGCCTTTAAACTTATGACACTGGCAGAATTTCATCAATGTTCATTAAATGCCAAACTTTAAATATGTCAACCTAGTGAACAAAGACAACAGATTGTGCTGTATAGGACAAGAGAGAATGTTGCAAGACTTGCCTCAGGTGTCAAAATTCCACAGTGTGCTCCACGCTTTACTCAAATTGCTTTTCCACATAAAGTGTGGACACAGATGCAGGTGAAGTGTGTCATTTCAGCGAGTCACAGGATCAGCTTGGCGTAAAGGAAGGGGTGTAAAAGTAAAGGCGTTCTGCAGATATCCTATGAGAAACAGAAGTTGGAGCTTTAACCTCTAGAGCAGCTCTAATCCTCTCAGATGGAGGAGTGGGGAACATTTGTTGTAAGGGTTTATTCATCCTTCTCCTTCTCTTCTCCACTCGTGTTACTCTGTTTCTTCCTGCCTGTTGGGAAACTGAGAGGCTGATTGAAGGGCCAGGTGCTGGTGCTGTTGGGAAAGTCATCCATGATTGACTCTTTACCCACCGTGCCCACCCAGGACGTTAGTGGCAGAGCTCGCAAAGCTGCTATGATCAGATCATGTGCCGCTTTTTTAGATCTGATATTTTAGATCTCACACATATTGAGATTTTGAGAGCTAGTCTTGAAACTAATCCCCAGGCTTACGTTTTTCTTTTAAATGTGTTTTCTCCTTCTTCTCTGTTTTCATATAACTCACACAGAGGTTGTGTGTTTTCGCTGCGTTAGGCTGTGTTTATGTTTTTCCTCCAGATGGTGCAGGCATGCTTATGCAGCCAAAATTGATGTTCTGCAGTGTTCATTATACACTTTTCATTATACACTCTGTCTTAACCAGATGCGATGACATAAGATTATCTATCCACGCCAGATGTGATATGAAAATGTGAAAGGTTAAAACCAGTTAAAAATGACAGCCAATCAGAAGAGTCTGTGGGCGGAGCTCTCTCTGCACTTATATGGGTCCTTTTAGTCAACAAATCCAGGTCAAATTTTTGATTTTCTAATGAAAGACAAACATAAATAATAATAACAAAAACCCGAATAATACATGTATTGGATGTAGGCTATATTTACACAGTAATTCACCATTTTGTACAGCAAAATTGCAATGACAATTTTTCACCTGAGATTTGAAGCCAAGTTGAAGATTAGAAATTGTTATGTCTAGAAAAACAATCTGCTTAGCGATCTTTGATGCATTATATCCCAGTGGTTGTTTGTTGGGGGTACACGTATTTTGATAATCATTAAAGATTCATTTAATTACAGCAATTTGCAAAAGCTAAGATAAATTCTGTTCAGCATTAAGCACAATGAGCAACAGTACTTGAGGAGCGCTGCATAGATTTGTTTGTTATGTTACAGCCTTATTCCAAAATGGATTAAATTGATTTATTTCCTCAAAATTCTACACACAATACCCCATAATGACAATGTGAAAAAAGAGTTTTTGAAATTGTTGCAAATTTATTTGTACAGCCATTTGCAGATCTCTCCAGAGATGTTCAATAGGATTTAGGTCTGGGCTCTGGCTGGACCACTCAAGGACATTCACCAAGTTGTTGTGAAGCCACTCCATTGATATTTTGGTGATGTGCTTTGGGTCACTGTCCTGCTAGAAGATGAACCGTCGCTCCAGTCTGCAGTCAAGAGCACTCTGAAGCAGGTTTTCATTCAGGATGTCTCTGCATGTACATTGCTGCATTCATCTTTCCCTCTATCCTGACTAGTCTTTCAGTTCCTGCTGCTGAAAAACATCCCAACAGCATGATGCTGCCACCGCCATGCTTTACTGTAGGGATAGTATTAGCCTGGTGATGAGCGGTGCCTGATTTTCTTTAAACGTAACACCTGGCATTCACTCCAAAGAGTTAAATTTTAGTCTCATCAGACTAGAGAATTTAGTTTCTTATGGTCTGAGAGTCCTTCAGATGCCTTTTGGCAAATTCCAGTCGGGGAGTGGCTTCCATCTGGCCACTCTACCATAAAGGCCTGATTGGTGGATTGTTGCACAGATGGTTGTCCTTCTGTAAGTTTTCCTCTCTCCACAGAAGAACGCTGGAGCTCAGACAGAGTGACCATCGGGTTATTGATCACCTCCCTGACCAAGGCCCTTCTCCCCCGATCACTCAGCTTAGATGGCCGGCCAGCACTAGGAAGAGCCCTGGTGGTTCCAAACATCTTCCACTTATGGATGATGGAGGCCGCTGTTCTCATTGGAACTTTCAGAGCAGCAGAAATTTTTCTGTAACCTTGCCCAGCCTTGTGCCTCGAGACAATCCTGTCTCGGAGGTCTACAGACAATTCCTTTGTCTTCATGCTTGGTTTGTGCTTTGACATGCAGTGTCAACCCTGGGACCTTATATAGACAGGTGTATGCCTTTTCAAATCATGTCCAATCAACTGAATTTACCACAGGTGAACTCCAATTAAGCTGCTGAAACATCTCAAGAGTGATCAGTGGAAACAGAATGTACCTGAGCTCAATTTAGAACTTCATGGCAAAGGCTGTGAATAAATTTGCAACAATTTCAAAAAACTCTTTTTTCACATCGTCATTATGGGGTATTGTGTGTAGAATTTTGAGGAAATAAATGAATTTAATTCATTTTGGAATAAGGCTGTAACATAAAAATGTGGAAAAGGTGAAGATCTATGAATACCTTCTGGATGCACTGTATAGTAGACGGCAGCTTTTAAACTGGGTTATTTAATGAATTGAGGAATGAATTATCAGTATGTATAAATGAAGTGAAATGAATGTATTTGCATAGGGTTTGATAGACTTTCCTTTTCATCTTACCTTTATATACTGCCTAAAACAGTTTGCAAATCTGTGTCTTTATTATTCTATTTTATAACGCAGCACCTAATGTCAGAAATTGGATTTACATTTTCATTCATATAACCTGCAGTTTTTGTTATGACCATAGACTAAAAAGGCAACCAATAAAGTCTTTTTTCTTTTTTGTTAATGAAAAATTTGACATTTGATGTTTGGTATTTTATGTAGGGATGCACTTTACATTTTTTACAGTAATTTAAAGCTATTGGTGTATCTGCAATAACATAAAAAATGCAGATACCAATGGTTTATCAATTACATGAAGGAAATAAGGTGCATATCTTTTGAATAGTCTAAAGTTTTGCTAAAAGAAAAATCTATATAATATAATACTTACAAAAAATGTTAATATAATCTGTAAAAAGTATCAAACGTGTCGAAATATCAGATGTGCATTAGGAAAGCAAATAATGTGCACCATGCTCAAATACAGACACAAAACTAGCTTTATAGCACTGTATGAAGTTTATTAATATCGGAATCGGCTGAAATGTATTTTGTTAAAATTGGTTTTGGCCAAAAAAATCCTGTTTTTGCATATGTTTGTTGAAATTATTAATAAAACAACAGATTTTTTATTTGCTTTTTTGTTGTTTGCTTTTTTGCTGGAAAAAGGTTTGTAACAAATGATCTACAAGGAAAGGGCTACAAAGATATCTTTAATAATTTTGTACATTTCACTTATTTTTTACATTTGCAATTTTATTTTACAATTACAAAATGAATCTGCCAATTATATATTTTTATTTAGCTTTTTCAAAAGTTTAAATAATAGAACCTCAAAACTAAGCAACAAGCAAACCAAAGTAAAACATACACAGTATGTTAAAATAAATTGATAAAATAATAATAAATAATTAATAATGTAGAAGATACAGTATAAACCAATGGGGAATAAACTATTTTGTCAAATCAAAATCTTATTAAAATAATTCACCCCTTCAATTAATATTTGATCTTCTCCAATAATATACAGTTGCAAACTTCTGATCCGTAGCAATACATTTTTCAGCTATTGTCAATAACATTTCAGTATGCTTAATAGCATGATTATAAAATCTGCCATTTGTAAAATTTTAAATCATCAAATTTCAAATGAAACTCAAATTGAAAATATAATCTCCTGTCAAAAATCTAATTGGAAAAAAACCTCTTATTGAGTATCACCACATCACATTACATCACATCACACCTGGTTTAGACATGCTGTTATATCTATTTCATCCATCAACCGTCAATCTCAGCTATTCTCATCTGCTCCTGCTTAAATACATTCTGCATATTTGGATAGTTTTGAGTTTCACTAGATTTCACCTCCTCGTATAATACCTTTTTTTAAACATTATTATTTTAGATTCTATAGCCAAACTGCAGTCTCCTCCAAAACTCCTACAAGGCAATAGTGGATTATTCAGTTTCTGCAAACAAATCTCTCAACAGCTCCTCATAGTTTCTGGGATTTCTCTGTAATTAGTTTTGCTTTGGTCCTCCATATTCTTTCTTCTCTTCAATAATGTCAGTGTGGTGAGGAGCTTTAGGAGGCCTCAGCCCCCTCCTCACTAATCTCACCACAATATTGTTGGGAAAAGGCTCTAGAAGACCGAGTAAGAAAGGAGAGAGCAAAACCAGGATAGGAGAGATAAAGTAGGCGTTCCCTCCATCAGTGGCCGGTTCATAGGGTTTTCAGAAAGTCTGTAATGAGTTAAAAAAACAGAGAAGTTGAGGGCTCTCACTCTCTCTCTCTCTCTCTCTCTCTCTCTCTCTCTCTCTCTCTCTCTC
>CAIGQZ010033024.1:4717252-4790830 GCA_903798205.1 Danio tinwini
CTCTCTCTCTCTCTCTCTCTCTCTCTCTCTCTCTCTCTCTCTCTCTCTCGTTCTCTTCACTCCACCCTCTGTTCCTCCCAGCACTCCTCCTGTAAGCCCCTAAACGTGAAACGTTCTTCTGCACCCCTCACCCTCTGAGCAGCTCAACAGAACAGCACACACTACTACTGTCCTTTTACATTTCCTTCACTTTTTGTCTTGTGGGAGTTGGTCAGGTTGGTCCTGTGTGTGATCCAGGTGAGTCTTGACAAGGTAAGCTTTGTTTTCAATATGCTTTTCAGCCGATATTATTGCAATCTTGCTTGCTTCATTGAGATGTTACAGCTTCAAAGTTTTGCTTTTCATTTTTCTTGCCTGTATACACTGTTAACATCCTCCTTATGCATTTAAAGTCACTAACTTGCAGCTGTTTGTCAGAAATTTGCTATAAATCAAACTTACAGCAAAAATACTGTAATAATATACAGTATAATTAATCTTGTATGTGTATTTACAGAATTGTATATCTTTACTATAAAATATAACATATTACCCTGTAATTCATTGTTCATGTATCTATTTACAGTAAACAGTCTAAATGGTAAGTTACTGTATTTCCTATGATAGGCCTATGAAGTTTCACACTCGTTTTTACTGTATTTTCATTCCCGGTGAATTATAAAATACTGTTTTTTAAATACCAAGAGGATATTTCCCACAATGCAACTTTAAAATACAGTAGCATACTGCATATTTGTCATACAGTAAACTACAATTCATATTACAGTTTGATACTGTGTAATTTTACTGTAAATACTGTTTTACTGTAAATACTTAAATACTATGTAATTTTTATTGTATTTTGATTTACAGAGAATTAAAAAAATACTCTTTTAATAGGGTCAAGAGAATATTTCCCACAATGCAACTTTAAAATACTGTAGCATACTCCATAATTGTCCTACAGTAAACTACAATTCACATTACAGCTAAATACTCTGTAATTTTTTTTACTGTAAACACTGTTTTACTGTAAATACTTAAATACTGTGTAATTTTTACTGTATTTTTAATTCACAGAGAATTATAAAATGCTGTTTTAATAGTGCCAACTCTAAAATACAGTAGCATACTGCATAATTCTCATACAATAAACTACAATTAATATTACAGTTAAATACTGTAATTTACAAAAATCGTGAACACGTGTATTTTGGTGGGATTTGATCACTTATTGATGAGCGTATCATAGTGAAGGACGAGCACATCTTTGCAATCATGCTTTTATGGCTAACAGTTGGCTAATGACAGCAAATTCCCAGCATCTCTGCCTTTGGAGAAGTTTCTGTTTGGAGCCGATGATTGACAGCCAGCGTATTGTTTGAGCCAGCGGGAAAAGAGATGTCATGAAAGATCTCTTGAGCTTCTGGAGTAATGAAACCTGCTGTGCTATCAGAGTTTCGCCTCCCTTTTCTTGTTGTGTTTCCCTGCGTAGGAATGAAGTAATGATTTTCAAGCAGCTCTGCAGGTTTGGCAGAAGGCGCTGAAACCGAGGATGCTGACGCAGCTTTTATGGTGATTTAGGGAGCAGAATATGTTCTGGTCATAAGACGAGCGTGAAGAAAAGCCAATTGAAGCTGAGGCAGTTTGCTGGAATAGATGTTGTGCTGAATCTACCAACTAGTTTTTTTCTTATGGGTAAAATCTGTTAATTCTCCTGCTCGGTGTCTTAATATTCAATCAATTTTCAGAGTTTTCATTAGTGAAGTTCTGCTGGAGGTATAATCACAGAAACACAGCATACAGATGTTCCCTAAAGCATTTCACTCTTTTCACTCATTGTTAGTGTCAGTGTCAGTCAAGCATTTATATGAAGATTAACAATATTGCTGTTGTCACATTTAATCGTAATAACAGCTGGTTGATGTGTTAAACAGGGTCATTGCTGTCAGGCCTGATGGCTTTTGCTTATGGTGCGTTATTAAGAAACAGTAGTTATTAATATGGAAATAAAGATGTTTTCTATGGGAACTCTTGGAAAATACAGCTTCTTAAAGGGATAATTCACCTTTTTTATGAAAGCCATGATAAATGTAATACAGGTTTAATTCAAGTTGTATGAAGATACAGGATAATTTTATGAAGTAGAACAATATTGGAAAAATCTGACAAAAATATATATTTTTTTCTGAGATATATTTTGTGATATGAATACAATTTGACCAATAATGCCTTAAACAGCTTTATTTGGTAAGAATACAGATTGACCTGAATTGACTTTGATCATAGTCTTCATTGTATAAATGATATAATAAAACATTTTTTATTAAAGTTACAAATGGTACAATTTCATGTGCCTGAATGCTTTCTTGATGTGCAGTTTTTAAGTCACAGGCTTTAAAAACGTGTAAATGATAAACGTTTGCTCCATTATGCTAAAAATCTTTAATGACTGTGGCTCCTGCTCAACAATAATCCCAATTGAACACTTCAGATCCAGCGATGAGAATTTTTATCAATTACTATATTATCAGATATCATAAATATAGTTATTATGCACTTAATTTAAGAGTAGACACTAAGGCCCAACCCTATTTCACCAAGGTCCACTTATTTTTAAATTTCTTGCCTCACCCCTCACTAATAGTAGTAGTAATATAGTAATAGTAATATCTAGGTCAATAATAATTCAAGCAAAGTTAAATACAACAGATACAAATAGGATTTTCTGGGGAGTTAAACAGTATACATTTATTCATTCATTTTCTTTTCTGCTTAGTCCCTTTATTAATCAGAGTTCTCCACAGCAGAATGAACCGCCAATTTATCCAGCAAATGTTTTGCGCTGAGGATGCCCTTTCAGCCACAGCCCAACACTGGAAAACACCCATACACTATTGCATTCACACACATACATTACAGCCAATTCAACAAACTCAATTCACCTATACTGCATGTCTTTGGACTGTGGGGGAAACCAGAGCACCTGGAGGAAACCCACGTGAACTCGGAGAGAACATGCAAACTCCACACAGAAAATGCCAACCGACGCAGCTGAGGCTCGAACCAGTGACTTTCTTGCTGTGAGGGGATCATGCTAAACAGTATTTAGCAACACAAATTAAATAACAATTGTATAATAATAATAACCCTGTACCATTTTCATTAAGTAAATAATTATATAAATGTACAATTAATCTTTAAGCTACAAAGGTTTAATTTTCTGTGCCCAAATGACTTCAATTGCTTGAAATGCTTACACAGTCACAGGCCTTAAATACACATGCAAATAATAAACGTTTACTCTAAGGTTAAAAGATGAAATGACCCCAGTATGTTGTTAACTGTAATGTCTGATCAACTATAATCCCAACTACATTGCAGATGCCTAAGATTTGACTATTGCACACTTGCACATTGCGATATTAATGCTAAAACGCAGCCTTTCTTTATATCAGACTTGATCTGCTGCAATTGAAATCATTGAACATTTTTTTTTGCATGTGTAAAAGTTTTTATGTGAATCTAATTAGCTCTTCATTTAGCAAAAAGCCAAAAAAAAAGTAGTCTCTTGGGACCTTAAGGGACAGATCTTTGGTATTATAAACACATGGTGTGGACACTGTGATGCTTGTAGCTGATCTTTTGCATTTGCATTTGTAGGAGTTTCTCTTTAGATGCAAAATTTATGGGAGGAGAGTTTTTAAATAAATAATTTAACACTGTTTACTAAGTGAAATCAGTGAAGCAAGTGCCATTGTTTACTTTAAAAATATGTCTAGGGCTGAACAATATATCGTCTGAGCATCGATATCGCAATGTGTGTATCTGGAATAGTCACATTCCAGGATTTAAATGATTTATTAAAGATTAAAAGATAAATATATAGTTTTTAAAAATCATTTTTACAATGATGACGATGTTATTTTATGTTTGATTGTTCAATGTCTGTTCCTGAATACTGCTAGACTCTCCAGAAAACCATAAAGCATGGTTTATTTGACTTTTATCTTAGCTCTGCTGTATTTATATATGCTTGTAATTTATTATGATTTATGCAAACACACTGGATAGAAACAGACTTGATCATCCCAATCTATCTAAATAAATTCTTTTCAAATAGAGTTATTCGATTCATCTGGTAAAATTATATTCATATCGCAATATATATCAAAGAAAAACGAAATATTGCAATATCAGATTTCCAATATCTTGCAGCCCTAGTCTAAACCCATAGTGAACCTGTGATGTTTGTAGATTTGCTCATTATCATCGGCTCTGCTTGTTTGCAACCTAATTTGTGATGTACATATGCACTGTGTTGGCCATTCTGAAAATAAGCTGCTGAATCTGTTTTCTGTAAATTATGTTGTCATTAGATAAGTTGCAGAACAGGCCACTTCCATTACTGCATTACTGCAACACAGACTCATTAGAAATATGTGAATTTTTGTGAAACCACATACTTCAAATATACTTCAGCATATGTTTGACTGCAGTTTCTAGGTAAAATGAAAGCTATGGCACAGTATGATCTGACAGCTTTTGCTCCTTTTACACTTTTTTATGTTCACAGGGACATATTATTGATAAATGAAGGATTATTTTAATGCAATTGTTTGCACAATACCAAACAAAACAACTTAAAATTGTCTAAATTTTATTTTTGAATACACTTGCCACATCTATCTACATATACAGTATATGGTATGGCCAATTTGATCAGTAGCAACCTTTGTATGGTGGTGTACTTGTAATGCAGAGCACTCAGATTGAAGTCGGGTAAGCACATTTCCACGAAATAGATGAAAGCAATGTAAAATCAAGGTGACACTAAGTGCATCTTTCTATTATGCTTTTGAAAGCACTAGGGTTTAGGGTTTAGGTCAGTGGTTCACCTGGTGACCTAACCAAAAAGCTACACCTTCTCATCAACATACGGTATAAAAGGATATGTATCTAAATTGTACAATAAAATGTATACAGTAGTACGGTATGGTTCAGTAAGCTTTTATGGCCGTTTTCACTGCCAAAAGGTATTAAAAAGCCATACCACTTTTTTGGTACTGTTCCGAAAGGGTACCTAGCACAACAAAAGGGTACCAAAAAGTGGAGCTAGACGTTCAGCTGAACACCATTTCTTTACAGTGAAGCATCACTAGTGCATGCACAAGCAGGAGAATGAAAACTAAGAAAGCGCCATTTTTAAATACACAGCCCAGGCATTACACCATGATAATATATACATATAATAATGAGCCATGATTGACCTGAGTTTAAACAAACCTTGTCGTTGTCTTGATAAACAGTCACAAAGCCAAGAAGAAGAGCAGGATCTACCCTGTGCCTCATTGTTGTTTACAAAGTCGTTTAATGCTTGAGTGGTTTCAATTTCACGAGAGTTTGCGTGCCCATCTATTTTTGAAATAACAAACTTCTTGACCTGATGATAATAACGTGCGTGTGATTGAATGCCGGAAAAAAAGGAGCAAATGATTCTTTCTGCAACCTAGCAGATGAACAAACTGCCATGTTTAACTATTATCATCACCTTTTGGACTGTACTGGTGCTGGTAAAGATTAAAGATACAGATGAGAGGTTTGCTCTGACTGTAGGCTGTATGTTGTGTGTTTTTTATGAACCTAAATAAGGCCTAAATGTATGCTGCGTGTAGTTTTTCTATAGTTGGTAACATATCAGAGACTAAAGGGCTGTAGGGAGGGGTGTGTTGGTGCGTGGATGGCGGAGGGGTGTCGCGGACAAAAGTGAGCAGGGCAGGGGTGTTGCGGACGACAGTGAAGAGGGTTGGGGACTCGCGGAAGACAGCGAAAGTGAACAGCTGACGGGGGAGAAGGGCGGTCGAGGAGAGGGATCAGTAAAATGAGGTGCTGGATCAGATTTCAGAGGTGCCGGATCAGGATCCGGCGTGTTCCGGCACAAATTAAGCCCTGGCCATAAGTAACATACACTGTCAGAAAAAAATTGCAAAATTTGTACCTTAAGGGGTACAATAGCTTGTCACTGGGACAATACCCTCAAGGGTACACCTGTTGTACCCTTTCACATGGGTACATATTTGTACCCTAGCAGTACAGTATGTACCTTCACGGGTCAAATATGTACCCCTGGTGACTAATTTATACCTTACTTGGGCTATGGTACAATAATGTACATTTAAAAAAGGTACAATTTCTCTTTTGTACACCCTCAGAAATAAAGGTACGTGAGCTGTCACTGGGGTGGTACCTTTCCGAAAGGTACAAATGTGTACCTAAAAGGTCCATATTAATACCTCAAGGGTACATATTGGTACCTAAAAAGTACAAAAGTGTTCCTCCTAAAATTTTTAGGTACTTATATATACTTTTAAGGGTACCAATATGGGCCATTTAAGTACAAATATGTACCTTTTGAAAAGGTACCACCCCAGTGACAGCTCGCTTACCTTTTTTTCTGAGAGTGTAGGGATGATTTGCGTACCCTTTTATTTCAGATTTGTACTCCATACACAGCACATTGAATTTCGTTTATCACAATTATTAAACACATTAAATATCAACATTTTTTACAGGATGAATGTTTAAACATTACATAATTTTTAAAAGAATACAAAGCAATCTTTTTCCACGAGTACAAACTGCAAAATTATTGTAACTTTATATCTTTAACAATTTATCACAAACACACATTTAAAGATTCAAAACAATTACATTGTCACCTTTTCAGAGGATGAAAGTTTTACGCTATCACAATGTCATAGCAGATGCATAAACTTTAAAAAATTGTTGTTTAAACATTTTAAAACATTTTATGAAACAGCAAAAAAGCTTAATATTAAAAAATGTTCTTAACATCAGTACATACATCCCATTTCATGAGCATTTTTACCAATGTAACAAAGTATTTTTTTTACAAAACAGCACTAGACCTCATGAAGTACGGTTTACACTGCATTCTACATTTTCTAAAAGCAAATACCAGTTCTCAGTACTGCACTGAGTTGCTTTTCTTGTAATTTTAGATCTCCATCTTCAAATTGTTGCTGATGTTCAAATTCAAATTGTTGCTCCATCATGGGGAGTTGCTGATGTTAATCCTTTGCATTCGTTATGTAGCTTGAATAAGCCAAGTTGAAAACAGTAAACAGCGAAGATGCTTGCTAGCTGGCTAATCTTTTGGCTATCATTAGCATGAGTTCATGTGTAAATGTGGTCATTACCTGAGGAACCTGCAGGGAAGTGGGGTGTGAATGGTTGCTGGTGGCTTGTTTGTTTGTGTGTTGGGGGGGGGGGGGGGGGGGGATTTCAGAGAACAATCACCACACTGCAGGAGTGAAGTAAAGCCTTGTGACTCAGATGGAGAAGACCTAGAACTTCAGCCGGATTCAGACTCTGAACTGTCTAAGCTTTCTTCAGGTTAAATTTCTTTTTTAAATAATTTTCTTAATAGTATTTCATTTCAAACAAGAAAGTGAAAAATACAAAAAAGTGCAGCAACATAAATATCTACTCTGCCTTTTTTGTCTTTTCTACTTTTTTGTTTGTGCACTTTGGCAGACATTCACTGCCATCTGAAGTGCAAGACATTTTTTCAGTTGTATTTTTTTATTTAGGAAGATATTTCAGACATTATTCCGATATATAGGAGGAGATACTGGAATTATTATTAGTATCTATGCATTCATTTTGTCATAAAACGCAGGAGACCCAAATGCAAGTGAATGCAAAAAGATTTATTAACCTTACAAAATGGTCCCCTTGCGCCAGTAACTCGACGGTAGGCCTAGTTACTGTATCTACATACACAAGGCAAAGTAACGTTAAACATGAATTGAATATGACCCAACGAAAACTCACAATAAGTTATTTAACATTAAACGTACCTGTAAATGTCTGTGCTTGGTCTTCACGAGCGTATTCCAGCTTCTTTGAGTCCTTCAAGAAGATCATCCGTCGAGAACGTCAGTACAGCAGTGAAACAGCTAAATTAAAGGAGAATAACCGTCGCATGTAATCTGCTGGCATTATGAATGCACCGCGCAGGCAAATATCCTATTGAGCAACACAAATTTCAAATTTGCTGGCTGCAAGTGCTAAGTAAATGCTCATGGATAGTATCCTGCTGCAGACCCACACGTTTAAATTAAATCTCATCTAATGTGTCACAAAAAGTAGTTTTAAGAGTATTTCAGGCGAGAATGTAGTTGTTTTAAACTCGAATAGGCAGTTTATTTACAAAGATAGCGCGTCTTTGACCATGTGCTTCAGTGAATGCGGACTCTGTCAGCGGGAGCTTTGTGTTTCTCTCCCCCGCCGACAGCAGCTTTACTTCAGCCAGTCCATCTCGGATCTGCCGCTGTATTCAATCTCTCCATTTTAGTTAAAACACGATATTTAATACATTTTGTATCTAACGGCCAGTTTTGGTCTTTTAAATCTATTATTTGTTCTCAGGTGTATTATTTTGGCAGTATTATTTTATTACGTTTTATAATTGTTTTATGAATTTATTTATTTATCCTACCCTGTTGTACTCTGTCTTTGTTTACCAATCTGATTATCTTTATTTCCTATTGTATACATTTTGAACTTTATACTTGTTTGTCCATTGTAGTAGCTTATTAAATCTGATAATCAAAGACAGGTCTGTATAATAAGCCATTTCACTTCACATTTTTGGGGATTTATGTTAACATTTTCTTAAATCAAAAATATAAATTTATAATATTAATTATAAGGCCATGTTTTATATAATTAAATCATTTTATTGTTAATGTACAGTTTTTTGTGCATTTCTTCCAAATAACCAACAACTCATAACATAAATGAATGACCATTTCATACACGTTGACTTGCTCCTTTTTTCACACAAGTGATTGTACATTTGTTTGGGCCTTAAATGGCCCACACATGGACCCTTTGACATTTGGGAACATTTTTGTACCTTTTTTACCCTCAAATGGTACAAATAAGTATCTTAAGGTGCTACTTTGAACCATTGAGGGTACAACTTTATCATTTGTACCCCAGTGTTGACAAATGGACCTCAACCATACCCTTTTTTCTGACAGTGTATTTCAGAATCACTAAAATGTAGACAGCATAAATGTAGGCTGAGGCATGTATTTCCAAATTAACCTGGGCTGCTTTTATAAATTGCCCACATTTGTTTAGTGACTCTAATTTTCTGAAGTTGAAGAAACACCCAAGAATTACTATCAAAGTATGTATTTTCTCTTTTAATGCAGCACAAATTCTGCATATTATTGTCTTTGAACAATAATTGGTTTTGTAAATATATGGTGCATGTGGCACAGAACAATTATTGTTGAATTTAATGTTTCAAAAGCTTTTTGGCATTACATTTCACGCTTAAGAAAAGCTCAAGCCTCAAGACAGTCTAAATAATTACTGTAAATATTTATATATTTAATGAGTGTAAATGAGCTTTACTTTTGCTGAGGCAATACTGAACATAAACAGCAGGGCTTTGAGTCACAGAAATTAGGAACAAAGCATTCATGCAAAATCATCCAGCTTTCACAAAAATACACACACACCTGCTGAAATCCAAACAGCATAAACCTGCAAGCCGACTGACACATTGTTCTATGAGTCTTTATTTATATGTGTGAAGATCCAGCACTTGCTTTCTCAGTTGCTTTCTGTCTCTGAACAGAGTGTCTTTGGTAACTGTGAGATTCTTCTTGTGTTTAACAGTGTGTCTGTGCTTGTGTTTGTGTGTGCGCATCTGCTTCATAGTTTCTGTAAAGAGAGCTTGTCATTCTTTGAGAACACAGATCACAAATGTACACAAGGGCTTAGTTGAGAAAAGGGATATTTATCAGCAGCCTGTCATCAATGGGCTTATGTGTAGGGGACAGATCCACCTTTAACTAAACGACTGGGCACCCTGGTGACTGTGCCAGGAGCTTCTGCTGGCACACAGATCCATCATGTCTGATCTCCACCTAGACTGGTGAAGAAGGCTGCTTCTCTGAGGGAATATATGGGGGATAACATATATGTAATATGTGGGAGCAGCTCAAAAAGCAGGGGTTTAAAGGGGTCTAGGGACATGCAGTAACAAATATGAGGTCTTGAGTTACAATTTGACATATACTAAATGTGGGTGGCACGGTGCCTCAGCGGTTAGCACTGTCATCTTACAGCGAGAAGGTCGCTGGTTTGAGTCCTAGCTGGGCCAGCTGGCATTTTTGTGTGGAGTTTGCATTTTCATGCGGGTTTTCTCCGTTTGCTCCGGTTTCCCCCACAGTCCAAAGACATGCGCTATAGTAATAGTATTGGTGAATTGGATAAACAATATTGGCTGTAGTGTATGAGTGTGTGTGTCTCAATAAGAGTGTATGGGTGTTTCCCAGTACTGGGTTGCAGCTGGAAGGGCATCCGCTGCGTAAAACTGCCTGTTAACTATAACAATAATTATAACAATAAAGATAGTAGACCGAGTTTGCCCATCCCTGATCTAGGGGTATGATTCTCGCTTTGGGTGCGAGAAGTCCCGGATTCAGATCCCGGACGAGCCCCCATTTATTGTGACCTTGTGTGTGATTTATTGTGATTTGTGGTAGAACAATATATTTATTTCAACTCATGTCACTAAACAAAATGTTGTAAGCTCTATTTAGATCATGACTCAGACTCAAAAAAATGTCCAAGACAGACATGCTGTTTATAACAGGGAGAATTGACCATACACCGGTGTTTCCACTCCCAGCACAATCCGCTGGACCTGTAGACACACGCACGCAGATGCACATATATAGTTATAGTTAATTATTTTGTTAGATAAGCTCCAGATTTGGCTTAAGTACGGACTAATCTAATGTATATGCACAAATATAATATTGTATAGCTTCCTATTGAAAATATGAATTTTAAAGATAGATTTGTGAGAGGTGTACTTATTTATGCTGAGCACTGTAAAGAGCTTGCACAATTTAATGCTACAGACAACTCTGCTTGATGTTAAACCCTCTTTTCAAAGATTAGTCAAAGATAACAACTATCTTGGAAACAGTTTGTTATACAAAATAATCATAAATACGGAATAAATACGGAATTTGTACAAGCCAGGATGGCAAATTGATGTATAAAACAAAAAGTACCTCAGGAATCCAGTGCTAGTTTTAGCATCTTTGTTTTGCCTTCTTTGAAAATGCTGGGGAAAATAATTAGTGTGGTTTTATTCCATTACACTGACCACGACATAGATATTTACATTAGATGTTGCCTATGCTATTGTTGTCTATTGGAAGGAATGCGTCAATAGAGCCCCCATTTTATTGCATTTATTAAATTACTTTTACATCACTTTTCTACATCGATGGATAAGTGACCGCATGGGAATTGCAGACAAAGAACATGTGTTTGTGTGCATGGATATGTATCATCCTCCCTTCTTGTTAAATTTGATCTAATCCATGTCCTGAAACACACCCAATCTTACGCTTTCGCTTCTCATTCTAACGGAGGGAGCGATTAATTTGTGAATGAATCTTCATTATGAACGACTTGTTCACTTAGTCGGCAATAATACAAGTTTCTGGCACTGCAGCGTCTTGTTGTTTTATTTCATTTACATTGTTTGCTTTTTTTATTCAACACAACTAGCATAAACCTAGTATTTAGCGTGAGTTGGTGCTACATCGCCTTATGGTCAGGGCAGTAGGAGACTGTATTATCATCAATACTTGTTTAGCACAAAAGACTAGTGCAGTTGAATGACTTTTGTCCTGGGAGCACTGTAAAAATGTGGTTGCGCTATTGACGGGCCCATATTAGATATCTAGTGTTTATACAGTTGAAGTCAGAATTATTAGCCCGCTGAATTATTAAACCCCCTGTTTATTTTTTTCCCCAATTTTGGTTTTACGGAGAGATTTTTTCAACACATTTCTAAACATAATAGTTTTAATAAGTCATTTCTAAAAATGTATTTATTTTATCTTTGTCATGATGACAGTAAATAATATTTGACTAGATATTTTTCAAGACACTTTTTTACAGCTTAAAGTGACATTTAAAGGCTTAACTAGATTAATTAGGTTAACTAAGCAGGTTAGGGTAATTAGGCAAGTTATTGTATAATGACGGTTTGTTCTGTTAGAAAAAAAAAATTACTTAAAAGGGCTAATAATTTTGAAAAGCTTTTATTCTAGCCGAAACAAAACAAATAAGACTTTCGCCAGAAGAAAAAATATTATCAGTCATACTGTGAACATTTCGTTGCTCTGTTAAACATAATTTGGCAAATATTTAAAAAAGAAAAAAAATCAAAAGGGGGGCTAATAATTCTGACTTCAACTGTATCTATGTGACCGCGATTACTGACTTCACTGTTTGATTAGATGGATTAGGATACATGAGCTGGATTCAGTGAACAGATTTTCTTGATAACATAAAATAAACAGATTGTTTTTGTTTGTCACATGGATGTAAATGTATTTATATGTATTGGGCTTGGTGTGAATAGGCTTTAGGACTGATTCTGCTTATATAATTGTTGATTAGTAGGCTTATTTAGTTTGCTTTTTAAGGCATGTATATTCAACAATAATATAGTTAATGCTGTAAAATATTAAATATTAGTAAAATGTGTTATTGCAATTGATATTATTACTGTTTTCTATAATAAATTTAACAGTATAATTTATTACAGTAATACTGAATTTCAGCTGATTCAAATGATATCACTCTATTGAATGGGCGTTATCAGTGGCTATCAGCTGATAAATATGGGCCAGTAGGGGCCTTCTGCACCTACTGGTAGGCTCAGAAGGCTGTTATTATCCATTCCAAGGTTAATCAGCTGCAGATCACATATGGCTGCGGCCGGATGTTAACAAGAATTATTGATATTATTTATTAAATTTCCCATTAATTGTATTTTATTAACGTCTACCCCTACCCCAATCCTAAACCCAACCGTCACAGTAATGTAAAAAACAGATCTGGATCTGGAGTCTTGTCTATTAGTATAGCTGATTAACCATGGATGATAACAGCATCCTGAGCCTACTAATAGGTGCAGAAGGCCCCTACTGGCCCATATCTATCAGCTGATAACCACTGATAACACCCATTCAATCTAGTAATGACATTTGAAGCGCGTGTGAGTTTTCAGCGGCTGTTCAGAAATCATGTCAATATTCTAATTCGGTGGTAATAATACATTTATGTTCATGATCAATGTTGAAAACAGTTGCTGATTAATATTTTTGTGGCAACCATTTTGATCATCAGTGAGTCAAAGTTAATATTTCCAACTTTTAGAGTTACATTTTGAGCATCTCTCAGGCCATATTTCAGTCAGTCCTGGGTCCCCTTTCTGTTCTGTTAACTGTTTTTGCTTGCAATAAAGCAAATCTCTCTGGCATCGGGTCAGTTGTCCTCGTTTGCACAGAGACTTTTGATGTAGGATTTGAGCTGCTCCACCCCACTTTCTCCATCCTATCATAGCGCAAGCTGAACGAGTAACCCTTCGTCCCTTTAAACCTCCCCTGCTCTGCATGCACAGCACTCTCCTCCTCCTCATTCAGATAAACTGAGCAGTTTAGCTGGAATTACAATCCCTTAATCCAGTGCAGCATGGAGGAGTTTAACAGAGATGAGCACGCACAATAATCAAATGAAATGAATAGGAAGAAATGAAGATATGAAATACATAAACAGATGAAAGAGAGTCTGGAAACAAGATTACGCCATTAAAGAGTTCTTTTATAGATGATTGGCAAACAGAGAGAATGGCTAGATGAGGAGTACAGTTGAAGCATTTTAGGTGTGTGTGTGTTTGTGTGTAATCTAGCTGGTGGATGCACAGTTAGGGGTTGTAATCCGCCTTGTTCTCGCTCTTCTATGCTGCCAGTCGTCGAGTCGGATTATTAATCCACAGCCAATTATTCCAAATCTCAATCTGCGGCCAGATGTCTGCTGCTCTAGATTCAGATAAAAACATCAATGTCTCTGTCACGCACACACATCTCTCCGTGACAGTAGGACATCTGATTTCATGCTGTAAAACAGAAAGAACAGGATTGGAGCTGAATGATAGTGTGATTGACTGCACTCATCTGAACACATTGTGGATCTGCTCTGAGGTAGTGTAAAACCCAATTTATCCTCTTTGTTCTGTTTCTTAGATCTGTTTTTTTTATTCTGGTTCTCACAGTGCCTGAGATTCAGTTCATCTAGAGAAAGGAGAAATTTAACACAGTTTACAAAGTGAAGTCAGTGAAGCAAGTGCCATTTTTGACTTTAAAAATATGTATCAATTAGGGCTGAACAATATAGCGTCTGAGCGTTAATATTGCAGTGTGTGTATCCGCAATAGTCATATCACAAGATTTAAATGATTTAATAAAGATTAAGAGATTAATATATTATTATTTTAAAATATTTTTTTACAATAATGATAATGTTATTTTATGTTTGATTGTTCAATTTCTGTTCCTAAATACTACTAGATTCTCCAGAAAACCATAAAGCATGGTTTATTTGACTTTTATCTTAGCTCTGCTGTATTTATATATGCTTGTAATTTATTATGATTTATGCAAACGCACTGGATAGAAACAGACTTGATCATCCCAATCTATCTAAATGAAAGAAATCCTTTTAAATAGAGCTATTCCATTTATCTGGTGAAATTATATTCATATCGCAATATATATCACAGAAAAACGAAATATTGCAATGTCAGATTTCCAATATCTTGCAGCCCTAGTCTAAACCCATAGTGAACCTGTGATGTTTGTAGATTTGCTCATTATCATCGGCTCTGCTTGTTTGCAACCTAATTTGTGATGTACATATGCACTGTGTTGGCCAGTCTGAAAATAAGCTGCTGAATCTGTTTTCTGTAAATTATGTTGTCATTAGACCACTGACAGCATTGGCTACTTCCATTACTGCATTACTACAACAAAGACTAATTGAAAATACGCAAATTTTGTGAAACCACATACTTAAAATATACTTCAACATCTGTTTGACTGCAGTTTCAGGTAAAATTAATGGTATGGGGCACTAAGATACAACAACTTTTGTTGTTTTCCCCTAATTATATTCACAGAGACATATTATTGATGAATAAAGGATTATTTTAAAGCAGTTGTTTGCACAATATTAAATACATGCCACAAAACAACTTAAAGTTGTCTCAAATTTGTTTTCGAATACATTTCCACCTTTCTACACATAAAGTATATGGTGTGGCCAATTTGATCAGTAGCTCCCATTGTATGGTGTTGTACTTTTAATGCATTGCACTCAGATTAAAGTCTGGTAGGTAATATAGTTAAGATATTAGTTTATTTGTTCTGTGATAAAAAATAGCTGATTTGGTTAGCTCATATAATATGAAGGGTAAGGTACTATTCAATGACTAGGTTTGACACAT
Organism: Danio tinwini; assembly: GCA_903798205.1. Lineage (NCBI taxonomy): Eukaryota > Metazoa > Chordata > Actinopteri > Cypriniformes > Danionidae > Danio > Danio tinwini. The sequence goes on from CAIGQZ010033024.1 coordinate 4,732,653, forward strand.
GCTATTTTTAGGCCATTTGTTTGTTACTCTCTACAGTAAGGCTCTGGTAATTTAACTAAAATCAGTGTAAAGAGAACTACAAAAGCATTTATTAATCCTAGATGATGATCATTTCTTAAGTAATGCCTAATGAGGTATTAAAATGGTCACAATCGTTTTATTAAATTGAGTTAATATCTAACACATTTTGTTTTTTAAATTAACATTAACATATCTATAATTCCTCAATGTTGATTTTAATGTATTATCTAATGTTTTCTAATGAGAATATATTATAAAGTGTTAACTAATATAAACAGAAATCAGTCCAAGGCACTCGCACACTATATGTTAACTAATATATTTCATCATCCTTTTTCAATATAATTTGTTTAAAACATTTACTCTAAACATGTACAATAAAGCAATACACTAAGTATGTTTTGGTTATTATACCTGTTAAAGAAATCTTTTTGCAGCTTAGCTTATGTTATGATCGCATAACTTACCCAGTAACTAACGCATAACTTAAGCAGTGTTACCATACCAAGGGTTCAGAGGGGAAAAAGACAAAGAGCGGATCCAAACGCAGCATTTAAAGGTTTAATGAAAAATGCTATGACAAAACAGGAAAAACTAAAACAAGGCAAAACAAACCAGGAACACACGGACATCATAGGAGTAATGCAAAAACAACTGACAACGAGAGGGGCACACAAACTGAAATACTGTATATAGTCCTGGAGATGAGTGGGAATGAGCCGCAGCTGTGAATGTGTGTGTGTGTGAGAGAGAGAGAGATAGTGTCTGGATGATGGTCAGCTAGAGCAGGTGTTGATTGGTGCAATGTATTCTGGTCGTGGTAGTTCATGTGTTGTGTGTTTGCCAGCGATCTCTGGTTGTTCGATCTCTGGTGATCATGACAAGCAGTGCTTACCCGAACTCCCATCATGTCTTGCAGTCACACACTGATTTCAGTTCACTTCATTATTGTAGTTCATCACAACTTATTAAATAGATTATATATACACCACACACCAATATCCAATGCTAAGATTTATTGTACTGTAAATTAACATTTCAAAGGTTTTTCTTGTTTTGCCGTGCTGTGATTTTTGACAATTTTTCTGTTTATTGTTTACTGATTGTTTGCCACCCGTGTCACCTTGTTTTATTACTTGGATTATTGTTGTATGCCTGCCTGCTCCTCTTTCGACTCTTGCCTGCCTGACAATTCTAATAAAAGCTTCATTTGGATCCTACCCTTGCTTTTACACCAGTTTGTTACAGGTTAAAATCCTGAAAATATAGTATATTGTGATAAAAGCTTCAGCAATTAATCACAATAAAAAAATTTGATACCAGCAGAAGCCTAACCACTAGAGTTGGAGGGACAATTTGAGAAAAACAATTCAGTGGTAGAGATCTGCATTTTTGTGAATAGTTATTTTAATATTATGTATGGTTTATGCATTCACACCACATAGCATGCTCCTCAGCAAAGTCTTTTGATTCTGCAAAGTGAACTTTCAGTTAAAATTACTTTAAACATTGAAACATTGTGGGTGTATTACAGATCCCTACCCTGTTCAGAGCTGAATTTGTGATCAATTCCAGCTGTAGTAATGAACTGATTGTAAATTGATGCTCCAAAAGCTTTTAAAGATGTGACAAGTTTCTACTGCTGTGGCTAAAAGGCTCATCATTTTGTCTTTTTATCCTTCATCAGGAAAATCCGCTTTCACAATCCGGTTTCAGTCACATTAAAACGTTGACCAAAAAAAGGTTAATGAGAAATGGAAACACAATAAATATTGATGTAATTAACTTTACATCCACATGACTAATCAGGTTACTAATACTACAGTCAGCCACTCTAAAGACCAATACACACCACACAGCCGAAAAAACAGTGTATTTGGTTTAAAAACAAAAAGATTTGTCAAATTACTATGGATATTAGCACTAGACAAGACTAAATATGATCAGTTTTTTTAATACAGTGCTCCCTCAATTGTTTTCCCTTCTTCTGTTGAACGCAACAGAAAATATTTTGAAGAAACCTGAAAACCTCTAACCATTGACTTCCATAGTATTTGTTTTCCTTACAATGAAAGCCAATGGTTACAGGTTTTCAGAAGAACGTCAAACAGGTTTTGAACAAGTGAAACAATATTTATTTACTCTGAAACATGTACAATAAAGCAATACACTAAGTATTTCTTTAGTTATACTTGTTAAAGTAATCGTTTTGCAGTACAGCTTATGTTATGATGACCAGCATTGTGTTCACCTGACTATAAATCCCATCATGTCTGCTGTCGAAAGTTTCAGACGCTTTAGAATGTTGACCAAAAAAGATTAATGAGAGATGGAAATGCATTTGTCAAATGAACACACCCATGTGGCTAATCAGGTTACTAATACTACAGTCAGCCACACTAAAGGCCAATTTACACCACACAGCTGATGTCCGATGACCAATAGCTATGTCCACTTGGGATGTTTTTCCTTTTTTTGTAAACCATAAATATTTAATTCACATTAGTATGGTAACCTGGCTAGTGAAACTGGAAAATGCTGTCAGTTATCAGTGTTTGTCAAATTATTATGGAAATTAGCACCAGATTAATACCAATAACTGAGAGGAATCTGAAAGTGCTGTCTTGTTATGTTCAGTTTTCTCTTCATATAGTGCTTCAGAATATATGCAAATCATGAAGCTTACATTTTACTCTCCCTCAAGTGTTTCCAAACCTTTATAAGTTTCTTTTTTTCTGTTGAACACAACTGAATATATTTTGAATAAAGCTGAAAGCACATTGACCTCCATAGTGTTAGTTTTTTCCTACTATGGAGGTCAATGTTTACAGGTTTTCAGAAGAAAGTCAAACAGGTTTTGAACAAGTGAAAGGTTTTGAAATGATGACAGAAATTTTATTTTTGAGTAAACTATCCCTATCCCTATCTCCCTTACAAATATTAAAACTTTATTTGATTAAAACAACACTGCTTTTGTTATCGGTTTACTGTAAAATGTCACATGGGTCACTTACTCCTGAATGTGTGTGGTCTGAGAAACGGACAAGTGGAGATGACAACAGCAGCAGAGCATCTCTGATCTCATTTTACTCTCACACTGTCCTCAGTCTAGCACCAGATGAAAAACAATAGGATCAGTGCAGCTGTGACGCCAGCTGTCACTTTCAGCTCCAGAGCAGGACAAACCCCCTGTAGTACAGTAATAAGTCAGAGACAGCTGTTACTGCATGAGCTCTGATCATCCTCACTGTTTCTACATCTCTGTATGTGATATTCAGCCTTTTATTTGATCTTCTTATATAAGCACATGTCCAGTTGAACACAAAAATCAATAATAGCACATTCAGACTCAATATTAGTAAGCAGCACTGAATAAATTTTAGGTAACTTTTGACTTTTGACATCGTAAGATTTTGACCCTTGTTGAAATGTCATTCGTTTCGCATATCATTTGGATTCAAAAATTCATCAGCTTTCATGTGATGCCATGAGATCAAAAGAAGAGAGAGTAAGAGCTGTGATGAGTGAGATGTAATTTTTCAGCTTGAGTTGAGGGATGAAGGTGCTGTTCTTTTGTGCTGATTAAGGTTGCAGCTATTGCAGTTAGTTTGTGTGATCCTTCTTTTAGTCACAGCAAATTACAAGCAAAGCTTCTGTTTGTACATATTTAAAATGAAAACTCACTGAAAAAAAAGTATTTATTTTTATTGTTTACTCATTCTCATGATGCTCTAAATGTGTATGCAAACCTTCTGCAAAACCCAAATGAAGAGATGTTCTAATAGCTGGGGCATGTACAGTATAAACTGAAAACAATTCACAATGGTTTGCTACATGTTGAACAACACATGTCCTGGAAAGGTATACAACAGGGTTTGAGATAGAGATCTGTATTATATGTTTTGTTATGATTACATCATGATTACAGTGACCAACATTCTCATGGTTATTAATATTATCACAGTTTGAAAATGTTCATAAACAAATGTTACACAATTGAGTCATTCCATCAAGTTTTGTATTTAAAAATGAACAAATAACAAATAAAATAGCAGCTTAATGCAATTTTGTGAAAAAACAACATTAACTTAGGTCCCAGCATTTTAGATTTGTTTACTTATATTTGTGTTATTTCATGTACAGTTTTTATAGGTATATTTAATTTAGTTATTAAGGTATTGTTTGTTAACCCTGCACGTGTAAAACTACCTCACAAGGATCCATGTTTACATTGTTTTTCACAAAACTGCATAAAGCTGATTTATAAATGTCAAAAAGCATTGTATGAGTTTTCAAAATTGTGATAATTACTCAGGGTTTTAATGAAAATGACATTTGAAATGCTAATACTAACCTTCAGGAACTTTACTGTGATTTACCTTGAAACTGGTAATCGTGACAACCCTGTGTTAAAAATGTCAGCCCCAGCAGCAGAAACTTGGATCACACTTTATTTTGATGGTCCGTTTGTTGAATTTAAGTTGCATTGCATCTACATGCCAACTAATTCTCATTAGACTATAAGTAGTCTGTTAGGTTGGGGCTAGTCTTGGGGTTAGGGTAAGTGTAAGTTGACATGTACTTGCAAAGTTTTTTGTAGTCAGTTAAATGTTTGTTGAAGGAGCATATTAACAGATATTAAGCAGACAGTCTACTAATACCCAAATAGACCATCAAAATAAAGTTTTACCGAAACACTCAGTATTAAAGAAACAGCTCACAAAATAGGTAGAGCAAGTGTATTGTTTGTACATTCATTTACATTAAAGACTCAATAACTGAAATAGTAAGAGCACAAGTATTGAAGTTTTTAGAGTTAGAAAGTAACGGCAGTGTGTTATGGTCCATATTCTTTCTTTAGGTGCTAGTCACTAATTAGTGTAGCAAAAATAATATAGATATTCTTAAATATAGTTTTAGTGAACTGTAAAAAAATACTTTTATACATTTTTCGAATACAATATAAACTTGCAATATCATTACACAACAACAGTGATCAGTAATAATGATAAGCCCAATATTCACAATAAGAATAATAAGGTTAAAGACCATTTTGAGCAATGTAAACAAAAACAATGGTCCCTGATAAACTGATAAATAATGTTATGATAGCTGTTTTAACATTAAGTTAAGATTAAATTGTTACAGTTCTGAAATAGTTTGATAATAAGCAGGAAATGTTCATGGGCCAATGACATCACCACATTAAAATTGTCTATAGATCATGAAGATTGATTGTCCTTCACCTTTTTCATTTCATCCTGAATGGTGAGGAAATGTTAGAAGACAATAATTAGTTTTCATTTTCCTTCACTCTATTGGGATGTTCTTTTTTATTCTGGATGGCAAGGAAATTGTCTGTAACAGCAAGTGTATATTACAGTATCAAACACATATAATGATTTCATCAGGCTCTAAATATTCTCCAAAAAAGAAGTCAAAGAATGGCCTTCCAGCTGCCATAGTTGCAATGTGTGCATAATCAGAATATAGTGTTCAACGCTCTACTGTTTCAATATAAATGAAGTTTAAATTATGTTTTGCAGTGTTTTGTCTGGGCTAAATGCAGCTGTTCTGCTCTTTACTTCCGCCTACACTGTAACAAAATCTAATTAACAGTTTCTGTATTTTGTGATTCACAAGTGTTTTCTGTTTATTTTCGGTTGTGAACTGCATAATGGGACCTTCATCTTTGCTCTGTCGGGTTTTGATGATGAAAATTCAACTCTACAGTTTAGCAAAGTGACTTTAAGTGACATGTTAGTAGCTTGTCTGTAAAATACCAGAAAATGTACTGGATATACAACACCAACTCAGACAAAATATCACTTTAAACTATAAAAAATGTTTAAGTCACTTTACAATATTATTTTTTATAAACAATAAAAAAAACATGAATCACAAAATATGGAAAACTGCTAATACACACACACACACACACACACACACACACACACACACACACACACACACACACACACACACACACACACACACACATTATTATATTAAAATAATAATATTATATTTTTTTACAGTGTAGTCTGCTCATGAGCACCACCAAGCTATAGTTAATGAAACAGCAGCATCTCTTGGCATGTGACCAAAAGCTTGAATATTATTGACTGGGCAATAAATTATGTGAATGAAAAGAGATTAGAATACCTCTAGACCAAAATTTGCAAAAAAAAAAAAAAAAAGATAACCAATGGAAACAAGTAAATTTTGCTGTCATATAATGCAAAAAAAGCTTTATGCTTGCACAAGGTGTTTATTTCAGGTAATTCGGAAAATAGAATATTTCACAAAACTACAGTTTTTTATATTTACAAGTCACTTGGTACAAACAGCAAGAATCACTAAATTCTTTAAAGATGTTGCTGTGTGTTTATTTGTAATGTCTTGAATGTGATGAGATCCAAGAAGAGACTCTATTTCATTGCATAAAAACTCCAACAATGTTGATCTGTTTATCTGGAAATTTAACTAAATTAATTAATGTTGGTAGATGTGATGGCAGCCACAAGACAGCGCCAGTACGCTCACCACACAACAGCTATAGATGTTATACAGCCAATTCGGTGGATGGGGATGATTGGGAGGCCATGATGGGTACGGGCCAATGGAGGAAAATTTGGCCAGGACACCGGGGTTATGCCCATACTCTTTACGAGAAGTGCCATGGGATAGTTAATGACCACAGAGAGTCAGAACCTCGGTTTAACGTCTCATCTGAAAGACGGCACTCACTGATACACTGATAGTATAGTGTCTCCTTCACTATACTGGGGCATCAGGACCCACACAGTCAACAGGTTGAGTGGCCACCACTTCCAACAGCAACCTAGTTTTCCCATGTGGTCTCCCATTCAGGTACTGACCAGGCTCAGTCTGAATAAATACATCTCTATATAAATTAGCTAAATAAAAAAAATTGTTTGTTTGTTTAAAAGCAAAAGCTGTTTGTTCAGACTACAAAAATTCTGGCAGCCTTGAACACACACACACACACACACACACACACACACACACACACACACACACACACACACACACACACACACACACACACACACACACACACACACACACACACACACACACACACACACACACACACACACACACACAAACACACACACACACACACACACACACACACACACACACACACACACACACACACACACACACACACACACACACACACACACACACACAAAAACTAGAAAGGAAAGAATTACATGTGAATCCAAGATTTTGAATGAGGCTCCAGTCGTTTGGACTCCACTCTATATAATAGCAACATGTGTGTATTCATGTGTGTATGTGAATGAGCTTGAATGGCTGTTCATGTGTGTAATGGTGCAGGGAGTGTTTACTCAGGTAATGTTATTGTGTTTGACCTCAGGTTGCCCTCAACAACTGAACCAGTCTTTGCCTGTGCACTTCCTCTGCCCCTTCCTTCCCCCTGCTCCTGTTTTTAAAGGAAGACTGTTTGATCATTGTAGAGGGTCTGGGAAACAGTATTTATGGTGAAAGAGCAAACCCTGTTGCTGTTTAAGTCAGTGATACATATAGGTATTATAAAAGTTTTAGTGCAAAATATTTAAATCCAGTTAGAAATTGTGGTTTTGTTTTGTGTAGACCATTTTAACGTGGTGATGTCATTAGCCCATGAACATTTCCTGCTTGTTATCAAACTATTTCATAATTGTAACAAGAGGCAATTCAATCATAACGTAATGTTAAAACAGCTCTCATAACATTATTTATCAATATCTGGCTCTTTTTGGATTCTCGGAAGCTGTAGAAATTAAAAATGTAAAACAGGAAGTACGTTGGCACCATTGTTGTTGTTTACATTCCTCAAAGTGGTCTATATTGTACAGTATAGGAGGTCAGCTTATCATGGATGTTTAAAGGTGTTGTCACTTTCTTCTCCATATTTAACCACATTTAACTTCATTTTAGATTCATTATATGATGGTCAGCATTTGGTAACTGTTATACAAATATCCTAATTGCTGATTAGTTTATTCTTAAAACAAAGGGGTCCAGTAATAGGACATTACTAGTGGTCCAGTGCTGATATATGAAAAATGTTGAAATATGGCATTGTTTTTATGATCAGCATCAGCTTTGTGTGTGTGTTTATGTGTGTTTGTCATAAGCAGGACATTGCTAGTGTACAAAATGATCTGTGTGAGTGAAAGTTATATATGAATATATGAATATTCTATATTCAGTTTAATGTCAATATTCAAGTCAAGTTGATGTCATATTCACTGTGTTCTATGTAAAATTAGGATTGCATATGATAATATGTTATTCACGTGCAGGTTTAACAGAATACTGGAAGTAGTTATTTTCTAATTGACTTATTCATTCATTCATTCATTTTCCTTCGGCTTAGTCCATTTATTCATCGGGGGTCGCCACAGCGTAATGAACCGCCAACTATTCCGGCATATGTTTTACACAGCGGATGCCCTTCCAGCTGCAACCCCGTACTGGGAAACACCTATACACTCTCACATTCACACACATACACTACAGCCAATTTAATTTATACAATTCACCTGTACTGCATGTCAGGGACGCCGCTGGCTGGTGCAGGACCCATAAAAACATTTTGTGGGTGTCGTCCTTAGAATCATCCTAATTTCCCTCCCCAGTGGTGCCCCTGCTGCATGTCGTTGGACTGTGGGGGAAACCGGAGCACCCAGAGGAAACCCATGCCAACACGGGGATAATATACAAACTCCACACAGAAATGTCAACTGACCCAGTCGGGACTCAAACCAGCGACTCTCTTGCTGTGAGGCGACAGTGCTAACCACTGAGCCACCGTGTCACCCCAATTGATTTATTTTTATTTGTCAGTAAATGTTGACTTATGATTAATAAATGCTGTACAGGTTTCGTTCATTATTAGTTCATGCTAGTAAATACATGAACTAACATTAACCAATGAAGCCTTATTGTGAATGATTGGAATTTTAGTAAACTATGCTTGTTTTTTTCCCTTTTATCTTGATTTAATATTTTACTTATATACTACAATGTCATATACAGTATATTAGGTATCTCTTTACATGTCTGCATAAAAATAGCAATACTTTTCTGAATGAAGGAAGAATAATTTTTTCACACTTAACTTTCTTAACTTTTTTATTGAGGATTTTTACACAACACTGATTTCTATATTACATAGATGGTTTTTTATGCAAAAACATAGGGCTCTATTTTAGCGATGTTGGCACAAAGTCTTAAGCGCATGGTGCAAAAGCATTAAGGGAATGTCCAAATCCACTTTTGTTATTTTAAGGACAGAAAAATACACTCTGCGCCGCGGCACATGGTCTAACAGGGTTGTCTAACATGGTTACAGGGTAACTCATTTTCTTAATGAGTTATAGGGGTGTTTTGAGAATAACGTGCATTAAACCAATGTGAATAAGTAAACGGTGTTGTACGCACTCAACTGAAGACATCCATTAGCCTAGATAATTATTTTAGTTTGTTAAGCGCAAAGATTTGTTTCAAACTATTTCTGAATTCAGTTCTAATTTCCAGCAAATTAATAAATGAAGGGTGATGCAGTGGGGCAGTGCTGTCGCCTCACAGCAAGAAGGTCGCTGATTCGAGCCTCGGCTTGGTCAGTTGGCATTTCTGTGTGGAGTTTGCATGTTCTCCCTGCATTCGCGTGGGTTTCCTCGGGTTCTCCGGTTTTCCTAGAGTCCAAAGACATGCGGTACAGGCAAATTGGGTAGGCTAAATTGTCCGTAGTGTATGAGTGTCTTAGAGAAGGCAGGAAGGGCATCCGCTGCGTAAAACAAATGCTGGATAAGTTGCCGGTTCATTCCGCTGTGGCAACCCCACATTAATAAAGGGACTAAGCCGAAAAGAAAATAAATGAATGAATGAATAAATTAACAATAATAATGAAGTGTAATAAAAAAACTGAGTTATATTCAAACACACGTCTTATTATTATGCACCATATGGTCCAAAACCCGACAGGTGGACAAATCTAAGCTTGTTTTAAATAAAACAAATATAAATTTACATATAATAAATACTACTACTACTACTAATAATAATAACATACAAAAGCAAGTTGTCATGAATAAACTGAAAAAAGCCTACCGAGATGAAGGCATAAAGGCAGTGGTTTTTATATCTATAGAAAATAATAATTATTGTAATATTTTAATCCTTTAATTCTTTTTCATATGTAAAGATATTTGTGTATTGCTGTACATCCTGTGTGTATTAAGCAATGAGTTCGGTTGAAGGTGCACAACTAACGCGCTCTGCGCTGGACCTTAGACCTGCTTTCAGCTGGTCAATTGCACAGTCTTGTCTGAAAATAGCAACACGTCGGGGCAAACACATCTTGCACGGTGTATGACAGGGCCCATGGTGTTTAAAATACAATTAAACTGTATATGATGCCACACTTCTCGGCATCTCAAGTGTGTGCATGTTTGTGGTTGCCTGTGTGTGTGCTTAAATAGGTGGCTTATAGGAACACAAATGTGTGTTATGACATGAGTACTACAGTGTAAACATGGTTTGACTGCCTTTGTCCTCGTGTTACTGTATGAAAAATGCAATACAAAGGAAATTAAAGGAACTTCCATATTGTTGTTGATGATGTTGTTTTCCTAATCTCTGATAGGTATTGTCTGTAAGATTCTAGTATTCCAATTCTCATAAAAGATGCATTTATTTACAATTTCCAGCACTAATTGTGCCCTACATACACTACTCCAACTATATATACCTAGTGTGCCAACAACAAGATTCTTAGGTGAATGTATGGAAGTCACATGACAAACTTCCATACTAATGACAATACAAACATGTTAATAAATGGCTTAAAAACATACTATTAAATAAGCATGATTGTGTTGTGTTTACGGTTAAGGTATAGAATATATAGTTTGTACTGTATACAATTCTTGACATGGAAAGTCCTCATAATCCACATTTACAGTACAGCAGTTTATGAGTTTAGAGTTGTTTTTTCTGTTGGTTACCCTAAACATTTAAGGGGAAAATGTCCTGACTATTATAGTAAAATAAAGTACTATTCAACTTGTGAGAACATATTTATATAAGACTACTTTTTCAATATTTTTTCCTATCCAAAGGTTCCATATCGAAACCTCAAAGGTAGCTACATATTGGTACCTAGAAACTTCAAAAGGTGTACTATTTTACTGTTTAGGTACTAACTTGTACCTCTGATGTATCAATGTGGACCCTTTAGCTACAACCGAAAAGGGTACCTGTGTGTGTATGTGTGTGTGTGTGTGTATTATCAACATACACGAGGGAGGCTGTGGTCAGTGGTGTTTGTGTTCTGCTGATTAATCATTGTGCTGCTGCGTGCATTTTGTGTGTGTGTGTGTGTAGACTTGCCCATTAGTTTTAGAAATGTATGGTGGCAATGCAGTTCAACAATATGTGTAATGTTGTGTGTGTTGTTCTTGTACATATTCTATTGCAGAGGCTTCATGGAATTATTTACTTAGACAAACTCACTGCCTCTGGTCTTATGTCTGTTTTGCAAGAAGGGAGACGTGTATGTGTGTGTGGTACAGTGTGTGGGTATGAATGCATGAGCACATGTATTGATCTCTCTTCATCTTTGAGCCTGTGTGAGCAGGTGAGTGTACATATTTGGGGATGTGACCTCTGTGTTTGTGTGTGTGTGTGTAAGTGTGTGTGTGAAGGGGCGGGGCACATGATGTTTACCAGACAGATGTCTGTGATGAATTGATAATGGAGAACAGCGTTATGGCTTTGAATGCTAAACCTCCAGTCTGCAGTAGAGGGAGGGACCTGCCCTCTCCACTGCAGTGTGTGTGTGTGTGTGTGTGTGTGTGTATCTCTGTGTGTGCATGTGTGTGCAGCCAGTTAGCGGCTCGGACAGCAAGCCTCTCTCAGAAGCAGCCTCGTCTCATAACAGGATTTTACAGTCGTTTATTATCCTCTGCTATTTATTACTCCATCCCTCAGTTCCAATCTTCTCCTTTTCAGGAAAAAGTGGGCTGACAGTCATCTGTCCTTGGGAAGCTTCCTTCCTTTACTGATCGCACGATTTTTTACACACACACACACGCACACGCACACGCACACACACACACACACACACACACACACACACACACACACACACACAACTGTGTGTTTATATTTGGTAGTGATCTATCACTGTCATTGCCTTACAGCACCTTTCTCAGCAAGAGACTCTCTGTCTATCTGCCGTTCTCACCTCCTAGTGTGTGCTTTTACTTACCGCGTCTCTCTCTCTCTCTCTCTCTCTCTCTCTCTTCTTCTCAGTATTCCTCTCCTGCTCTCTGCCTCTTGTGATTCTCATCTCTCCCTCTCTTTTGCCTCACTCTCTCCCTGTTTGCCGCATCTTTGGTCCTCCTCTCTATCATTTCCATCCTCATCTCACTCTTTCTCACTCTATTCCATTGGCATGACTGTAGAACAGGGTTGTGGAAAGCAATGAGCATTTAAAACAAATGCCATGAACTAACAAGCAATATCTGAAAAGTCAAAGCAAGGTTATATTCAGAGTGAAATGGAAATTCAGCATAGTAATTTATTTTCTAAATGCTTGTTATAGATTCACATTTTGTGAATGATTCATTAATGCATTTTTACATAACCCATTTTAGTCAAGAATTAAATAAAATATACACAATATGGAACAAAATGTATGTTGCTGCTTCACTTCAATTGCATCCCAATTTTAACCGTTAAAGCTGTCCGTTAGCCCCTCCCCTTTTTAAAAAAGGGGAGGGTTTTTCAACACTTTTGCAAGTGAGAGTGGTTGAGCTCAAGCATAGATATATACACTAGATATCACATACGGACCCTGAGCATGCATCAATAGCGCCGCCACATTTGTACAGTTCTCCCAGAATAAATGTCATTCAGCCACACTAGTCAAGATTAAAACCAATGTGAAGATGCTGGACTTTTGCGCTGCATAATGGTGTAGTATTGAGCAAATGAAGAAAACTAAGCATAAAGGCAGAACATGTCATAGGTAAGGTTTCATTTATTTATGTTTTTGTATCTTACGAACTTTTGTGCTCAACATGTAACATTATTGATGATAATATCACTGGCACTACCCTTCCTACACTTCAAGAAATGTACTCTTCCAGAGTGAGTAAAAGGGCTCGCAAAATCACTCTGGACGCCTCACACCCAGCACACTACCTGTTCGAACTGTTACCGTTTGGTCAGCATTACAGAGCACCAAGCACAAAAACAGCCAGACACAGGAAAAGTTTCTTTCCTTTAGAAAAAGGAAACTGTTAAAGAACAGTTAAATATTCTCCTACAGTGCAATAAACGTGCAATATTTCTCATACGGACTTGTACACAGCAACTTATAACAATATACAATGCAATACTTTCTCCATTTGCATTGGTACACAGCACCTTATATAACTGTATATTTACAATCTGTACATACAATTCAACATCCAGATTGTTTTGACTTACTGCATCTCTGTTTAATGTTTATCGCCTTTTTCTTTTCTCATATTTAATTTTGTGTTGTCACTCGTCACTTTATGTACACTGAAAGCTTCTGTTGCCAAAACAAATTCCTTTTGTGTGTGAAGCACACTTGGCAATAAAACTGATTCTGATTCTGATACAGTCTCTTACTGCACTGACCATAAGGCAAAGTAGCACCAACTCTACACTAAATACTGGGCTTATGCTAGTTTTGTTGAATAAAATAAGCAAACAATGTAAATGAAATATGACAACAAGACACAGCGGTGCCAGAAACTTGTATTATTGTGTGAATGAGTCGTTCATAATGGAGATTCATTCACAAACAAATGCTTATCTGTTAGAATGTGCAGTGAAAGCAGGAGATAGGGGGTGTTTCTGGACACGGAGTAGATCAAATTTAACAGGGAGCGAGGATAATACATTTCCATGCACACAAACACACGCTCTTTGTCAGGAATGCCCGTGCAGTCACGTATCCATCAATGTAGAAAAGTGATGTAAAATTATAATATTCGTAATTTAAAATAATATTTATGTACTGACCAATGGGAAAACTCCTGATCATAGATAAATGTATATATGTGTACATATCTCTGGCTCTTGATGGCCAGTCCTCCACTGCACCTTGGTTCCACATTCATTTTAAAGGAACGCTACCCTGTACTAAAATGGCGGCTCTTCCAATAAACAACAATAGGCAACATCTAATGTAAATATCTATGGAGCTCAAATGGGAAGTGTCTTCAAGGGGGTGCGTGACATGTCAGATACTAGAGAGCATTTGATTGGTTACAATTTTAAACTATTGTCCGTTGGACAAGCGTTAGATATTTATATTAGTTTTATATCTTCTAAATGTGAATTTCGTTGATGTTTTGGTGCGCAATAGCTTACAGATATTCTAAAAGCTAACAATACTGATACTTACATCTAAAAAAAACTTATTTCCATTTTATGGGACCTTTAAATGAGGAATGTTTTGAAAGTCATTATTACATATCCAGGTCTTTTAGTGACCTGCACTCATATTCTGCCATCTTTTGAAACTTGTGAGGTTCGTTGTGAGCAGGTCATTTTATCATCACTGTTATTAGAGTGCATGTTTCCAGTATATCCAGCATCTGGATTTATTGGTGATTTTATCCATATTCTGAAAACTATAGTTTCCAGGGTTTTCAACATTAATCTTTTGATGTCTGATGGCATTTAATAGATCTGCTATTGAAGGGTGGGGAAAAATGAAGACATCTGAAAACGGAGGCGTGGCTGCAGACATTCGCCTATCTGATTGGGGCTTTTTCCTCAATAATAAGTGCACAAAGTTCAGTCTTGCATCCTTTTCTTCTAAGCTCAGACTTTGCAAGTTTGATATGGAAAACAAACTTCTGTGAACACATCGGGTAAATCTTCAAAGGGAACAGTGTAGGCTACTTTATAACGTCATTCACATCACCCTGGCTGTTTCACTATCTTAACAATAAAATAAAAGCATGATATGAGGAACTGTCTATTTTTATTTTGATATTAACATAACAGACACCAAAAATGTTGAGGCGTTGTGTAGCTGCATATTTATACGACCGTCACCTTCACTGTATGCATATTTATAACAAAATGGAGCCTATAACAAAACTGCCTCCTTTCATTTGTATTGTATTTTGCTGAATATCAGTTTTAATAATCACTAATGGCCATTCTAAAAGTATAACATACAATAAGTTTATACATTATAGGAAATAAAGGCAAGCAATCAGTCAAATGTGCATAATCAGTGTGTGTGTGGATACATATATTAATATATTAACTTTGCGCTCAGCCAAAACATGTTACATGAGAACAATAGATTCAAAAGACCAAAGTCGGGGAATATGTTGTTAGATATAGACAACAAGATGAATTAAATATCACGTTTAACAAACATAGTGAAATTAGATCCATAGGTAGATTCTTGATGAATCGTCCAACGTGACAGCTCTCATAAGGGGAACTGTGCTCAAAGTATCTACTGACTGCCTGGAGCTCAGACGCACCCATACGCTGCAGCACATGCCAGAGTGTGTGTGTGTGTGTGTGTGGTTACGTGATGTATGTTTTCCTAGGTGTATTGTGGAGATCTTTTCAGACACTGTCGTTTTAAAATTAAAACCTATTAGTGTAAATGGGGCCCAAGTCTTTCTCATGAAACAATGAACAGATGTGCTAAAAAAAAAGTAAGACGTCACTTTGTTCTGGCTGGTACAGACAGACATCTCCATGCTGGAATTTACACAATGATTTCATCGCTGTGACGTAGCTTCAATTTTCTTTTTCAAACCAGAAGAAGGAATTTGTTCGAAATAACGCAATAACAACCAATTTTCACTTGTAAGCTAAAAAAAAAACCTAATAGTGTTTTTAGCAACGTGGGACATATATATGACTGTCAACATCTCAAAAAATGTGTTTTGGTGTTTCGTGAACCTTAAAATGAACATGCACATGTCTGTTTACTAAGCATAAACAGTTTAAGACTGTAAAGTCAGTACACACTCGCATTATGGTATTATAGACAAAAAAAATTGAAATATTTTCCAGTATGTTTTCTATACAGTAGACAGTCATGTATGTTTAAAAAAATGGTAGCAGCATTTTCATTCTTGAGTAAATTGCCCTCTTTTTCACATTACAGTGCTCATCATAATTGAGTACACCCCCCTTTTTAACATTTATTTAAAGATTTCCAATGACAGAACAGTGGTATAGGTGTCTCATGTCATCATATACAATAATATAGCCATCTATTATACACTCATCCATCGGCTAGTAATTCAAGTCTTTTGTGAAGGGTAAAATTAACAAAAAATAAATTTATAAAAATAAAATAAAAATACAAATTTTTCAAGATACATACTCCAATAACTTCCATAGAGGATTCCAGATATTCCAGAAATCATCAACTTTTTGACGCAAGTGTTTTTCCAAGGGTAAGAAAATGGCAATCTGATTTATCCACATATTGACAGAAGCAATGTTAGGAGAGGACCAAAGCAGAAGAATACATTTTATTGCTAGATATGTACAAAAGTGTAACACAGATTCTAGTCCATGACTAAGGTGTAGAGCAGTTTTACAATTCAGAATCATAAATAGCTGAAGATATGGCAAAAGATTTTTGAATCTTCTGAACTAATTTGTGGATTTCTTTCCAGTATGTCTTAATCATGTCACAGTCCCAGAATACATACATTACAAAGCATTGGATTTGCACTTAAACATTGAGAAACATTAGGACATATCATATTTAGACCAACTGGTGTTAAATAAGTTTTGTAAAAGAATAAAATTTTTTGCTCATGGTTTGATATTGTGGCACCTTTAAAAAATATGCCAGAACAGATCAAAAGCCATACTTCTTCACAAAAATTTGCTCCAGCCTTTCTCCTATAATTTTCAAGGAGGTAAGGGAAGAACATTCTACATTAGATAACATTGAGTAAAAAAAAGATATCTTCCCTTTGAGGGAAAATGAAGAATACAATTGTTTTTCCATGTCAGAAAGATCAAGACGTATTCTGCCATCCTTAAGGGAGGATTCTAGAAAATGTCGTAGTTGCAAAAATTTGTAAAAGTCATTATTTGGTAAAAGAAATTCCTGTTTTAATGACTAAAATGGTTTCAGGTTCCTGTTGTCAAATATCTGATCTAATTCCAAAATCCCCTTTAGGCCCCGTTTACACTAGTACGTTTTAGTTTAAAACGGCGTTTTAGAATGAAAACGATCCGCGTCCACACTAGCGTTTCACCCAGCGTTTCTGAACAGCTCTCCGTCTACACTAAAACGGTGAAAACGCGCATCACGTGACCACACGCACACTCTCTGGCATTCGCTGCAGCGTGCGTTGACCACATACCCATATGAGAGCTGTGCATGTCAGACTGTTCATCACGGATCTCCCGCTGGATCTAATCTCACTATATTTGTTAAACGTGATATTTAATTCATCTTGTTGTCTATATCTAACTACATATTCCCTGTCTTTGGTTTTTTGAATCTATTACTTGTTCTCAGGAAACGTGTTTTGGCTGAGCGCAGATAAGTTAGGTTAATATCCTTATTAATGTAACAGCAGACACCACATCTGACTGATTGCTTGCCTTTATTTTCTCTATTGTATAAACTTATTGTGCGTTATACTTTTATAATGGCCTTTATTATTTATTAAAATTGATATTCAATGAAAGAGAGGGTGTGTTTCGTATTTTCAATGAAAATGAAAGGAGGAAGTAATGTTATAGGCTCCGTTTGGTTATAAATATGCATGAAGATGACGCTCATATTATGCAGCTACATGACGCCTCAACATTTTTTGATGTCTGTTAAGTTGCTAATATCAAAATAAAAATACAGTTTTTTTATTGTTAAGAAAGTGAAACAGCATAGCCAGGGTGATGTGAATGACTTTTTAAAGTACCATGTACACACTCGGGAGTTTGTTTTCCATATCAAACTTGCGAAGTCTAAACTTACAAGGAGAGGATGCAGGACTGTCACTAAACTGTGTGAAGGCTACTTAATATTGAGGAAAAGCCCCAATCAGATATGCGAATGTCTGCAGCTCCGCCTACGTTTTCAGATGTATCCGTTTTCCCCATCTACACTGAGACGGAGCAGCAGCGTTTTAGAATGAAAACGGCCTGTCCAGCGTTTCCAAAACGCTCCGTTTTCGGGGCTCGAAAACTCCGGCGTAGAGTGGACGGATGGCGTAACCGTAGCAAAACTTATGCGTTTTAAAACTAAAATGTATTAGTGTAAACGGGGCCTTAGTCTGCATGATCGAAAACCAATGTTTTGAATAGCAGGGGGTAGATCAGGGTTACACGAAATAGGGGATTTTAAAGTAAGAGTATAAGGAATATTCAAATACTTTACCACATCTTTCCATTCTAAAAAAGTGTTTGATACTGTAAAGATGTTAAATACGGAGTCAAGTTTATGTACATTATTAATAAAGGGTAAAGTACATAACAAATTTGGGGAGCTTCTCTTTAGATTTTATACCCAACCACTGAGAATCCATTCTATTAAGAAACCAGTTTAACATATTTTTTTTTTTATCTGAGCAGATTTGTATAGTATATAACATAGGCAATGTATTTGGTTTTTCGCTTCTCATGATTTTTTCTCCTCTTTTAAATTTGTATTTAATATTTTCTATAGCATCTAATGATGGCTGTTCTAGTTTTTGGACAGTTATTGTAAGTTATTTTGTTAGATAAGCTCCAGATTTGGCTTCAGTACTGACAAATCTAACATATATGCACAAATATAATAATGTACAGCTTCCTATAATAATATAAATTTTAAAGATAGATTTGTGAGGGGTGCACTTATATATGCTAAACACTGTATTTACTCAGTTTTGGTTGTATCAAAAAACATGGTAAAATATGGTATTTATTCGACCGCTGAACATACAATAGCCAGATTGCAGCATGTAAAAATGTTCTTCATGCACACAGGGTCTCTCCTCTGTCGCCCCTCTCTCTCATTTCCCCCCTCCAACCGCAGCAGCTCCACCTCTCCTCAGAACCACTCAGCAGTGATAAAGCATCCACCTCCCTCCTCCATCTACACCCTGCCCCTCTCTCTCTCCCTCTCCTTATTTCAGCACTCCCTACATCCATACATTCATCCATTCCTGGCTCTCAATGAAATGAACACAGACCGACTCTGACTGGCTGGAATCAAACCGGATTGGCGCATGCTCTCTCTCTTTCTCGCTCACACACACTCACTCACTCACACACGTTCACACAAACAAACAGACTCAGTCTCGCCGACTGCTCCGTGTCAGGCGGGCACACACACACACACATGCTCATAGACGCACCAACACACTCTCAGTCATTGTCAATCTGAGTTGCTTCAACCTTGGGATGAGGTGATGTTTTGGGACAGGAAACACGGAGCTATGGGCAATTCCCAACGCCGGGCTAAAGGGAGGCATAAAACCAAGGGGGCAACAGGTAAAAGCGCACTCATATGTACCTGTGTCACTACTACTGACGTGTGCGTGGATTTGTTTGCATATCATATCATATTTTACAGTGTGCACGTGTGAGAAGATATCAATGTCAGTGACTGGATTCAAGTGACGAATCAGCACTGCTGCTTTTTGACATTGGGTTCAAATCACTGTTCGCTCTCTCATTATGGCTCTTTGAAACCTCTTGTGCTTTCTTCTCTTTTACCCAAAAAGAGAAGAGGAGCAAAGAAGTGACAAGCCTTTAGAGCCGTGTTCCCACACAGGCGCAGGGCACAGCCGGAGTCAGAGGATCAGAGAGAATGAGGAACAAAATAAAAGATGAGAGAGGAAAAGGGTGTCAGGGAATGGATTGGGAGGAGAGAGGTTTAAGACAGACGAGGAGTGATGGCAGGAGACGATCAGGATGGAGAGAGGGAGGAGAGTGTGGAGCTGTCACTCTGTCTCTTATCAGCGAATTAGAGAGGACACACGCATGCACACTGAACGAATACAAGCAAACATACGTCTTCTTTAACACTATCATGCGCTCTCATGCTAGATGGAGGAATGCTGATGCTTTTCAGTGCTTTGCAGACACAAAAAGCATACACGAGTCTAAAAAAATATAAACCTTCTTATGGCAAACACCAGCAGAGCTTAGAAAGGTGGCTTGGTGTTTTTATGGAGCGGAATCAAGCTTGCATTTCTTTGTCTTTTATTGTTGATTAGCTGCTTTGTCAATCACTGGAATGCCTAATTTTAGAGATGTATACCCTCATTGATGATTCCTTGCATTAGTGCACACTAATTTAATCTAGTTGAGTGAATCAAAACGAGTGAGTGAATTCAGACAGCGCTGGAAGGGCTGTGGCTTTTGCATAGTCTGATCTTGCCGTTTATTAATCATTTAGAACTTAGGAAATGAATGAAAATAATTATTTTGAGATGTGTTCTGTGAGTTAGCCTCTATAAACTTAATTATGAGATTTCATTTGGGCTGCACAGGGGCGACATGGTGGCTCAGTGTTTAGCACTGTTGCCTCACAGCAAGAAGGTCGCTGGTTCGAGCCCTGGCTGGGTCAGTTGGCATTTCAGTGTGGAGTTTGCATGTTCTCCCTGAGTTGGCGTGGGTTTCCTCTGGGTGCTCCAGTTTCCCCCATTTTGAATTGAATAAGCTAAATTGTCTGTAGTGTATGTGTGTGAATGAGAGTGTATGGGTGTTTCCAAGTACTGAGTTGCAGCTAGAAGGGCATCCGCTGTGTAAAACATATGCTGGATAAGTTGGCAGTTCATTCTGCTGTGGTGACCTCTGATGAATAAAGGGAGTAAGCCGCAGGAAAATGAATGAATACATTTTTACATATATCAAAGTGATTTTGATTATTATTGTGATAATAGTGTATGAAATGTCCATTTCCCAGAGAGGTGTAATAATCTAAATCTGGTTTATGTGGTAAGCATATGTGTGTTTTATGGATAGGTTGTTTATCAAAACTGGATCAGATTACTATCTATCTGATCAATCAGACCTTACTACTTTTTTATCTTCATTTCCGTTAGGTGCTATTTTGCAATTATTCTAAGCATGCAGGAGTAGAGATATAAAAATAATAAGTATCAGAATATCAGCCAAGGTTTTCAGTCATTCATAATGTTTTGATTGAATTTCAATGAGGCAGCGCGGTGGCGAAGTAGGTAGCACAATCGCCCCACAGCAAAAAGGCCGCTGGTTCAAGCCCTGGCTGGGTCAGTTGGCATTTCTTTGTGGAGTTTGCATGTTCTCCCTGTGTTGGTGTGGGTTTCCTCTGGGTGCTCTGGTTTCCCCCACAGTCCAAAGACATGAGCTATAGGGGAATTGAATAAGCTAAATTGGCCGTAGCGTATGTGAGTGTGTGTAAGAGTGTGTAGGTGTTTCCCAGTGATAGGTTGTGGCTGGAATGGCATCTGCTGCGTGAAATATGCTGGATAGGTTGGCGGTTTATTTCGCATATATATTTATATTATTATATTATTTTCATATATATTTAAAAATTATATATGATACAAATATAATTTCTTTATGGAAATGTCGTATGACTGGAAATATCGTTATCTCAATATGACTACAAAACACCAATATACCATTTTGTGTATTTTCCCAGCCCTATGCAGCTTTAAATTTCATTAATTTATTCATTTTCCTTCAGCTTAGTCCCTTTATTCATCAACTTATCCTGCATATGTTTTACACAACGGATGCCCTTCCAGCTGCAATCCAGTACTGGGAAACCTCCATACACACTCAATCACACACATACACTGTGGCTAATTTAGTACATCCAATTCACCTCTAGCGCATGTGTTTGGACTTGTGGGGGAAACCGGAACACCTGGAGGAAACCCACTACAACACGGGGAGAACATGCAAACTTCACACAGAAATGCCAACTGACCCAGCCGGGGCTCGAACCAGCGACCTTCTTGCTGTGAGGCCACAGTGCTAACTACACCGTGTTGCCCTAGCTTTAAGTTTGTGTATATCTGTATAATTTTACCTTGTGTCCACACTGGAGCAGCTGTTGGGGAAATATAGTGCCCCACAGTGCATTATGGGTAATCTATTGCCATAGATTGTTCACGAGTTGTATGCTTGTTATTGTGATGCATTACAGGACTAAATGAGTGTGCACAATAATTTACCCCTGGTTTAGTTGCAAATTGCTGTTCCTTCAAATAGTTTTCAATGGGGTGATTTTGAACACAGGCTTGATCTTGTTCTCGTTTCTGATTCTGAATCTCACATTGATGATTTTTTTTAAATGGAATAATTGAAGATTTGGTTAGATTCAGCTATTTATAATAAAGAAATACATTTTGTGAATATATAGTGCTCAGCATAATTTAGTACAGCTCATTTTGAAAATGAATATTTGTATTAATTTCTCAGTAATTATAGGCAATGTATTTTGGTGCAGTTAAACAAAACAGATTTATTAAACAGATATATTTATTAAAATGATTTTTTAGCCACCAAACATCTTTAGAAATGGAAAGATAATACAATTAAATTCAAGCAAAATATTGAAAAAAATTACAATCTACAAAATTTTAACTAAATTTTTCAATTTTTTTGCTTTTCTTGATTTTTCCTCTTTTTAAAATTTGTATTTAATATTTTTCTATAACATAAATTAGGCATAAGTTATTTTGTTGGATAAGCTCCAGATTTGACTTCAGTACTGACTAATCTAATGTATATGCACAAATATAATATTGTAAAGCTTCCTATAAAAAAATATGAATTTAAAAGATTGATTTTTGAGGGGTGTACTTATATATGCTGAGCACTGTAAGCACCAGAAGACAATGCTGGCATGTTTATTTAAGGTTGGAACTGCTTTTTATTGAATCCCATTTAGAATGAAATGCCATGAGATTATGTTGGTTTGCCAGTGAACTTTAGAATGGTTGTTTTACAATTTATTGTGATTATTATTATTAATATTTTAAAATTCAAACTACTATAAGATTCTTAATCAGTGACTCATAAAAAACTATTTTAATTCTGATTCCGATAACTGATACCTTCTCCAATGTCTACTAAGCCAGTGTTAATTTTCCCCCATGCATTACTTCTATTCTGCTCCTTTTTTAATTCCTAAGTATATTTGTGAATCTGAATTGCTACAAAGTATATTGTTTAGAGTACTGGAAGATTCTGATTACACTCTCAGAAATAAAGGTCCAAAATCTGTCACTGGGGTGGTACCTTTTCAAAAATTACACTTTTGTAACATACAGGTGGATATTAGTACTTTTAGGGTACACTTTTGTAATTTTAAGGTTCAGTTGTGTACCTTTAAGGTACTCTAAGATACACATTTGAACTTTTTAGGTAATACAATGTACATTTAAGAACAAAAATATACCTTTTTGAAAAGATACCACCCCAATGACAGGTTTTGTACCTTTATTTCTGAGAGTGTACAGTCAGTACGGTTCAGAATCTGTACAATAAAGCTATCCTCATTGTGATATTATAATTCTGGTTACTCTCTTAGTACTGGGTTGCAGCTAGAAGGGCATCCACAGTGTAAAACATATGCTGGATAAGTTGGTGGTTCATTCTGCTGTGGTGACCCTGGGAAAATGTGGGACTAAGCCAAAGGAAAATGAATACATGAATTCTGGTTACTTTTTCTAATACATAGCCACTAGCTATGGATTCACAGTCAGCTGTCCTAGATGGTGTTATCGATGGCAGATCTAGCTCTCAAAATTCAAACGCAAACAATAGGTGATGTATGTGTGGTATGTGTGTGTTTGTGTAATGCATGAAGTGCACAGTGCTCTGTACACACATTGCGTTCTATACACACATTGTTTTCATTCATACTTTTCTCAGCCACTCTGACGTCATGCTCTCAACGAACGGCCGTACCCTGACATGAACACAGAGAGAGAGAGAGAGAGAGAGAGAGTGAGCTGTGTGTGCTGTGTGAAACTGGGCAGTTGTTGTCATGGCAACGGACAGGTGGTATTGCCAGTCAATTGAGAGCCTGTTCGATGCCGCCTGTAATTGCGTGTGTTCTCACACTGCGTCAGTGTCCCTGTGTCAACCTCTGAACGTCTGAGTTCACTTTACCTTATTGAACTGCATATCAAATGATCTTCTACTTGTGTATGAACAGAAATACCCCTCGCTCGAGCAGATGATCAGAAAGACACGCCTGGCGTTCTTCACAGAAGTGTGTTAAAATACTTGTGAGTTTTGTATATCCACATGCTGAAGGCTGTTTTTGATCAGTACACACGCTGTAGTCGAAAGAATATTTAGTTTGTCTCTGGTCTATCGGTTGTAAATGTTTTGCATGGAAACAGAGATAAATCTGCTGTAAAAATGTGTGTTTTTGGTTTTGTGTGAGATCCAGTGTGACCTTGCATGTCACGAGCATTTTGGACACATAAACACAGCTGTTGGCCAAACAGCAGACATACTGTATAAAGGATCTTTCAGTGTTTAGCGTGTAGTTTTTTATGTGCACTTTGTGTTGTTTATGCAATTATGTTAACTGGAATGTGTTGCTACATATATCACTAACTTTTATTATGTTAAATATTATTCCTTTACTGTCTTTACTTTATTTTTAAGGTGCAGGATGTAAGTTTGGCACCCAGTGGTTGAACTAGGAATTACTGTACATTCGTGGATCAAAACAAACGCAAGCGCAGGTTGCAAGATTGATGACCAACAGGAGCGAGTCTGATGATCAAGCCTAAAGGCTAATTTAAACAGTGTCTAAATAAAAGCAACGGCACAGAAGGAATATTTTCCATATTAAAAGGAGTTTTTGTTCTAATCAACTTCTCAAATTGATGTATTAGAGATGTTTTTTTTATTTTTCACAGCTGAACATCAGAAAACTGGCAATGATCACCTCAGGTACAGCTGCTTTATTCAGTTTAAATGCTAATAATGTAAGTTTGAATGCCATTTTACATGATATGTATTACCATACTACTCAAAAAGTAGCAGCAGATAGTTCACCTCAGATATAAAAAATAACATAAACCATAAAAATTTAACTTCAGAACTGTGACTCAGTGCAAACCAACACATATCAGTGATTTAGCATGTACATTTAATAACTTTAAAGAGGTTTAATATGTAATAATTAGATTATACACCTTTCCATTTTGCTGGAGTGCAGTGAGTGCACTACTGTGCTTCCGAATGGCTGTATTTAAACAGCCATTTATGTTGTGTTCCGTCTGGTGCAAACAGCCAAATTGCTTATTACTGCAAATCTAGTCATGTAGCATGTTGTTAGAACACGGGGATACAATGTAAACTGCTCACCTAATGTTTAAGTGCATAATGTTTATATTATTTGCTTATCAATAACCTCATGTGGAGCTCTGAATCTGCGTCTCATTTCGGAGTCTGCTACTGTCCACCGGAGGTCACATTTCGGCCATGGTCACAGTTTGAGAGCCTTCCTGACTGAATTAATGAAATATGCTGTTTTCCACCAAGGCAACCCGGGGTGCTGAAATATAATTGGCTGAACTTTGGTTAAATGACCAAAACAAAGACTGTGACAAAGTTCTGGCACATACCGCACATTTTCAAAGCAGACTATCTGACTTCAGCATTGTTTTTCAAATAAACAAGAGTGTTCACTTAGCATGTTTCTAAAATATCTGCAAATATATTATGGTATTTTTATGCTTTAGAAGAGTCAAACACTTACATACAGCACCTTTAATACATATTAAATTGTCAAGTAACTTTATTGGAAATTCAGCTATGGAGGCAGTTCTGATTCTCTATAGTCATTACCTAACTCAACTAGAAATTCATTGTTGGATCATTTCAATTTAATAACAGTGGTTTCTGATATTGTAGGAAAGTTAAGTTCATACTAAACAGCCCACCTGATTATTTTAATTCTTTTAAAATGTATGAAGGCTTTATAGTCTGTTTGAGCAGTCGTTTCATTTACTAATGGATGATTTGATTGCATGTTAATGTAGAAAGTGGAAAGTCTCTTTGAAATTCCAATTCAGTTATAGGCAGCGCTACAAAAGCTACAGTAGTCAACATTTGAAGTGGATCAAAGCATTTCATCAAAATTGTCCTTAACCAATGTGTATCGAATGTTCTTGTCTTAGGAAAACTTTGAAGAACTTGCAGTTCAGCTCATGTCAGTTCAGTGTTGGTTCAGTTCATCCTACAGCTTACTTAAGTTCAAATTCTCATCCAATGGTGACAGTGTGGTCAACAATAGGGGATTCTGATAGTTAAGAAACTTTAAGACTCCAACATAATAGGCAACATTGACAAGGCATGCTCATAACAGTTAAAATCTCATTTATAATCATGATATGCAACATAGGATTATTCTGAAAATGTAGCCCTATATACATTTCTGCAGATCGCAAACGTGTGCACGTATGGCTGCATTTAATCTTTAAAATGAACGCTATGGGGCAGTATGCTGCCGTTCCTTTTTACGCTACCAGCTGACTGCAAAAAAGCAAAAACTGCAACAAAAAAAAAGTAGCTCCTGGGACATATTTTGAGCCTAGGTTGATGATATGACACATTATTTTTATAAATGTGATTTTATGCAGGCTCATGACAAATGTCATGACTCACTCAGACAGGTCATTTTAAATACGAAGATGACAATGGTTGAGATGTCTTTGTCATGACTACTTGGCTTTACCAAGATTTACCAACATAACTTGTCATAAATCTGTTATAAACATGATTGTCTTGAAGCCATTATTATTGTTTTATAAAGAGTTTTTGGAAGAAAATTTGTCCTAAAAATTTTCCAGGCTCGATCTGAAGTGAATCCACCAGAGGCCACTGTGTACACTTTTTTAGATCTTAAATTTATCTTGCGAGTGCCATTCACGCCTGCTGTTCTCGCGTAAATTCACCAGAGGCCGCTGTTGACTGACCAACCGTCCAATCGACTGACCCACCCTCCTACTTTCCTAAACCCAACCAACAGTGAAAAAAAAATAACCAACCAACCAAAAATAAAGCCCCCTAATTTTTACCACATATTTAAATTTTACCACGTTCTCACCCTGTTATTCACTTGTTTATTTTATTTTTTAGCTTTTGTCTTTCTGCAACTGTTCTTCATTGGACTCGAATTCCGTTGTTGCAGTCAACTCCGCTCTGCATCTCAAGTCCACTGACGTACATGGCGAGCTACTGGACAAACTGTTGAGAAAGCCGTCCATACAGAGGTAAGCGGTCAGCTGGTAATCAAGAAAAGGAACGGCGTCATACTGCCCGGTAGCATCAGTTTTAAAGACAAAAAGCAGCCATACGTACTTCAGGCTACATCATTCGCGGAAAGGTATTTTGTCACTGACGTGGTCCCAGCTATTCCCCTTACTGACCAGAAGAGGTCACTCTCACTGGCCTTCTAGAACTCCAATACCCAGAGTACCTGATCACAATCTACACACACACACACACACACACACACACACACACACACACACACACAGAGATAAGCAGCATTTACACTCCACTCAGTGTGAAGTCTTGTTTTGCCCTGCATATATTACTGAGCATTTCCTCTGCATTCTAATTGATCATTCGTTGCCAACCTGGACTGTTTATTGACCTTCGTCTCGTCTCGCCGCCTGCCCTAACCACTGCCTTCTATTTGGATCTGCACCTCTGCTGCCAGCCCCGATCTCTGTCTGTACACCGATGCTAATTGCTCGCTGCCTGCCTTAGACCCTGTTATGAGCCTCTTAGATCCTTCTTTAGCACTTGAGTATCAAACCCATTGCCAATCATCTGTTGTTTATCAGTTGTTCAATAAACGTACTGCATATGGATCCCTCTCTGTCAGATCATTCATTACATGTGTAGGGCTATGTTCTCAGAATGAGCCTATGTTGCATAAAACGGTCAATACTAAATATAATTTTTTTTAACTGCTATATTAATATTTAATGACATTTAATGTAATTTAATTTAATGACAAATTCATTATTTGTAAATACAAAATTTGTACCACAGTAGTTCAGGTCAGGAAACATTTATGATGTTGTTATAAAATTCAGAACCAATTATAATGGCCTGAAGACAGTCATGTTTATGATAGATTTATGACAAGTTATGTTGTCTTGATAATGTTAAGTTGTCATGACAAATACAAAGACAGGTTATGATCTATTTGTTTTTGTTGAGTTGTCATAACAACAACATAGGCTTATTCTGAAAACGTAGCCCTATATACACTGCTGGAGATTGCAAATTATGTAGCCAGTGGCTGCATTTCGTGTTTAAAATGACCACTACGGGGCGGTATGATGCCATTCCTTTTCATGCTAGTAGCTGACCGCTTACCTCTGTGTGGACGGCTTTCCCTCTGTTACCATTTTGTCCAGTTGCTCAACATGTATGTCAGCAGACTTAAGATGCAGAGCGGAGTTGATCATGACAACAGGATTCAAGTCTAGTGAAGAACGGTTCCAGAAAGCAGGTAAAACAAAAACAGAAGCCAAAAAATAAAACGAAAAACAAGTAAATAACAGGGTGAGAATGTGGTGAAATTGGAAAACATGGTAAAATTCAGGCAAGAGCTTTTCTTTTTCTGGATTGCTTTTTAAAACTGTCGGTTGAGTTTAGAGAAGTGGGTGGGCCGATTAATCTGTGCTTTTGAAAACACTATTGGTTGGGTTTTAGGGAAAGAGAAGGGTGAGTCAATTCGATCAGTCAGTCAGTCAGTCAGTAGTCAATCAATTAGTCAACAGCGGCCTCCGGTGGATTTTTGTGAGAAGAGCAAGTGCAAATGGCACTTGCGAGAGAAATTTCAGATCTGAAAAAGTGTACACAGCGGCCTCCGGTGGATTTGCGAAAACAAAAACTGCAAAAAAACATAACTCCTGGGACGTATTTGGCTCTCTCCAGAAATGTATATAGAGGTATCTTTTCAGAATGAGCCTGGGTTGCATAACAAAGACATCTCAAACAATGTTACCATTGCATTCAAAATGACATAACTGAGCGAATGACACTTAATGACAGTTGTCATAAGTATGGATAAAATCTCCTTTTCATTCATGACATCATGTCATGGTTATAAAGGTATCATGACAGTCTTAGTAAAGTGTAACTGACATCTTATTTACTTGAAAAAGAAGCACCTTTTCAAGTAAATAAGATGTCAGTTACACTTAAGAAGACAGCCGTGCTACACCAGAGTTAACGTAAGTTATGTACGTTATACTTCTTTATAAAGTTACAATCCACATCAAATTTTTACTCTCATTGCTTGCTGAGTGTTAATTTTGCACCCCGGTAGGTTTCGCTTGAGTGCTTGGTTAATGTTCAGATCGCTTGTCTCCTGTTGGACTTGGGCTTTATGGCTGCTGTTATTGTCAGCGAGTGTTTCCAGACATCTCATTGGCTATTTGGCTGTCACCTTCAGCAGGACAGGAAGGTACTTGTGGACATGGGAAGGAAAAAGCAGTGCTGTGTTGACAATAGCCTGGGGAGGGGGACAACCTAAAACACTGAGTGCTCATGTATCCTGCTTCTCTCTCTCTCTCTTTCTCTCTTTCCTTCGCTCTGTTGCAATTTCTCACTCCCACCTCACATTTTGGTAACTCTAGAGGTCTGTGTGGTGTGAGACAATTCTATCTCAAACTCTCCTTCCATCTATGGATGTTATTATGGAGAGGCTAGATGTTTTCAGAGGAAAAACAGGTAGGGGATCCTATTTTTGTTCTGTATGTTCTGTGTAAAGCAATAACTGACTGCTTTATAGGGTATTTTCTTAAATATTTGAAACTCTGAGACCTGCCGTGACTGCTGGAGGTATACAGACGCTGTGTAGAGCGACTCTGAGGTCAGACAGTAATGCAGGAGGACGTCTGTCAGAGGCTTTCTTTGAGATGGGAGATCATCTTCTCTCCCGAAGCGGGATTTGTGAGCTTACGCTGTCAGCGCTTGTGTTGTATAGGTTGTAGTCTGTCATATTTAATAAGGAGATGTATGCTGTTAGTGTGCACTGCTGACGACTTCACAATATGTTTTGGTTGAGTAAGTTAATGGTATATAATGTATTAAGTGCTGCAGGGCTTTGTGTGCTATTGTATGTGTGTGCAGCAAGCAGTGTGTTTAGCTTGGTCATGGAATCATAACACACCTCTGTGAAAGTGATCCTGGGTCACAGAAACTCATAACAGTCTCACACACACATAAAACATGCTGAAGCTCAAGACACGCTACCCATTTGCCGTTTTCACTCTCACTTGGGTTCATATTTCAGCACTGAATTCCAGCTTAGTCCCACAAATATGGAATAACAATGACACAATGTAATTTACACATGCACACACACACACACTTTTGTGGTTTATGAGGACATGTAGGCGAAATATATAGTTTATAGTGTGAAAAACATGCGTTTAATCACCTTACCCTACCCCTAAACCCAGCCCTCACAGGAAACTGTGGCAAATTTTGCATGTCAAAAGACCCTGTGAAGTATTTTTTTACATTTTGAATTATGAGGACACATGACATGACCTTGTAAATCACTTTTTTCACCCACTCCCTGTTATACCAATGTCATTATACTAATTTGTGTCCTCGTAAACAACCAAAACTAGTACACATGTACATAAACACACACACACACACACACACACACGCACACACACACACATGCACACACATGCACACACACACACACACACACACTCATTAAACTTCACAGTCTGTTCGAGTTTGAATGCAAACCTGCTGAACATATATATTCATGATCTGCTCACACATTACACACACACTCATACGGTAGGCTTTCAGAGCTCACTGGCTAATTATGCATGTAAAATGAATAGGAGAGAAATTTAAGCCTCATAGAATTTTTATGCAAACGAGTTTCTAAATGAAGCCTTTGAGTCCAGGCAACCACACAGCCTGACTGACAGTCTAAATGCCTGAGACTGCAGCAAGGGTTAAACCACTGTGTCTCTATGTGTTTGTGTGTGTGTGTTCACGCATGGGTTTTTGAGACTTCTGCCAAACCTCTGTCCTTATCAGTCATCTATTGATTCTGCCACTGACAGATAAGTTCCAGCAAAAGCCAGCTGCCCACAAGCACAAACTCTCTCTCTCTCTCTCTCTCTCTCTCTCTCTCTCTCTCTCTCTCTCTGTCTCTCTTTCGACATACATTTTCACACAAAACAATCTTTTTTATTTGTGACTTTTCACACTGCTTCTTTGCACATACTGTACCTTGTCTTGCACATCTGTGCAGACAACACGTCTGTGTCTTATTGCACCTTCTCTCTATCTTGAGCCTTTATATTGTGCTAGAGGCTAGAGGAGATGAACCACATCTGAGCGGTCACATTGAGAAACAATACTTGAATATCCAAAATAATAGTGTGATTTAAAGGTTCAAGAAACCCTGGAGTACTTTTTTGACATTTTAACAGATTTGTGTGTGTTGAGCATCAGTTAGGACAACGTTAGTGCCTGTCAGCTTTAATTCTGAGGCAAACTGGATTATTTTGAGCTTTTGTCAGCTAATTTTATCTTCTGGGTTTTAAATAATCATTGGGGTGAGATCAAAATCAGTGACGTAGCGCGAATCTGCTAGTGGGGTGATGACATGTCATTTTCTCATTATTATTCATGTAATGAGATGCTGAATTTTGAGAACTCATGAGAAGACCCTGCTTCTTAATTATTCATGAGAGCATGTGCTCTCCGAAGACAGACCTGCAACCTGTGTGACCATGGTCGTGCACGGCACGTAGTATTTAGCCATTCATGAAGGGCCGTCTGTTTCCATGATTTACTGGGTTTGTTGCATGTGTTTCCCCGCGATGCTGTCAGGGCCAATAAAGCAAAGCTGTTGGTTTGCAGCAAGCATTTTTGTCAGCAGAGCTGTACGAGAATTGGAGAATGTCAGACTTTGTCTTCTATCAGTTGAGTTTGTTACCATTCAGACACATCATCTATATCCCTGCTGCCATGTTCACCTATGTTTAAAATCTTCCAGATTACCAACAGGGCTAATGGTTGAAGTAGACAGGAAAAGAGACCTACTGCACTGCTATCCACTGTGTTTGCATTCAGACCCGGGCATTCAGGAGGAAAGAAGTCCTCCTCATTTATAGTGTCTATATAAACATGATTATCTTTATAATGATATAACTGCTTGTGGTTATGTGTATATTCATTCATTCATTTTCCTTCAGCTTAGTGTCTACAGTTTTTTTCCCTGCTCTGCTGGCCACCCCCACTCCTCCCTCTGTTGCAGCGCTCCACTTCCATCTCAGAGCCTTTTTAGAAAAAAGTCTGAGGTAGACTGAAAGAGGGAGGTTTCATAGCCCTTTAAAACAAAACTAGAAGTGGAGTGCTACTTTGGCTTTTCCCTTCCTGATATGTTTTGTTTTAGTGCAGATAGAGATGGTGTACTATTTAATTGTCAGCACTTGGGGTCTGTATGTTTGTTAGTCTTATTGTTTATATATGAAAAAAAAAAAAGGTACAGCCGTAGTTCCTCAGATACAGACCACAAATGTTTTATTTTATTTGAAAACTCTTTACTGTTCTCTCTTTTGTTTCTTTCAGTTTTCTTAGCTTATAAGGTTTTCTTCTTTGAATATTGTTGTTTCTAAAGGTTGCTAAAGAAATAAGGTAACTTTAAATTTATAATAAATTAGTGTCCGTTTACATTTACACTTATGTCACACAGATATATTTTTGTTTGGGTCAAAAATATTGTTTTTTGATTTATGCTAAAACTCACTAAGAGCATGTTTCATTAATATATTTAGTAAATTTCCCTACCGTTAATATATCAAGACACAGTTCTAAATTTGTAATGAGCAGGGCTGTGAACTTCATATATTTTCTCAATATTTCAATTTCTTTAAACCCTCAGATTCCACATCTTTATATAGTTGCGCCTCAGCCAAATAAGCTTCTTTATTCAGATTACAGAAGATGCATAAATCTCAATTTCCACAATGTCACATATTTAAATATTAATAATCTTGTATTATTTTTCAATCAATTGTTTTGAGTTTAGTTAATATTTGCGTTGTTATTTTCAATTAAAGCCTGTTCAATCATATCTGTTCAGAAAACCTGGATTAAACCTCTTATTATACAGTAGTTTGATGCATTAAACAAATGTTTTTTTGGCTTTAAGTAGGTGACAAATGTACATTTCAATGCAAATAAAATAAATGTTATAATTAGTTGTGCTTCAAAGTCTTACAGGTTTAAAAACATTCAAAGATAAAATTTAAATGTCATTTTTGGCCTAACAGTGTCTTTATCATTAATGTTTATTTATTTATTTATTAATTAATTACCAAACTGTATTACTTAAAGCTTATACTGCTTATTCTTAATAAAAAAACAGAAAGCAGTTGAAGGATGGCGTGTTTAAATCAATTATTTATCTGAATTATTGTAAATAATCTGACTCCATTAAAGTTGTTATCAATATTAAAGTATGCTGGGTTAGACAAAAGTCTTGTCACTTAACAGAAATAATGTCCAGTAAAGAATATAAAGTCATGGTGCAGTGGAAAAAAATGAATATTATAGCGGTTGTGTTAGTCCATATTACACCCAGAATTGGACAGTGAAACTGCATTTGTTAGCATACTAGGCTATGCACTGGTGTCTCTGGTACAACCACATTTTTACAAACAGCACAAGCTTTCTCTACATCCTCCTCTGTCTGCCTCTCCGAAGCAGGTCAGATCCACATAATCCACCCTTACGTGTTCCTTCCTGAGGAAGGAGTCCCTGCTTTCTTTACCCTTTAGTGAGAGTTCATTTATTTACTCCACAGTTGTTTAGTGTGTAGGGCCAGAACTTGCCTGCTTTGTGTCGGACAAACTTTAGATGCAGAAGTCTTGAAGTCAGCGCATTAGAGCCGTGTCCTACAGACTCTGTCCCACTTTGACCTCTGTGTTTTGCCCATGCGAGTCTTCCCTTGAGGAACGAGCTGACAGCTCATTCTGTCCACATCCACTTCTCCCGTTACTCCATTCATCTGCACCTTCAAAGATCTCTTTTCATCACAGAGTCGGTGTGTGCTCAGACAGGAAGTGGATGAAGTGCAGCTTCCTGTCAGGACTGTTGCTGGGACAATAGAGCCTGGAAGTTATCTAAAGGTCATTAGTGTCTGTACTTCTTTATTGCGTGTGTGCATAAACTGTGTGTCTAAGCATTAGCAGTGATTATTACGCAGCTCGCTGGAATGCTTTACTTTAATTTGTCAGTTGTGGCATTCTGAGGTTGAATACGTCTGTATAATAACTGATAAACTGACCGTTAATTAACTGTTTTCTCGGGCAACTGGTTTCCTACATAGCGGTGCTAGTTTCACATCTCTCCTGTAACTCTGGAGGCTCTTTTTGTTTTTACATAATTTAATTATTTCAAATACAAAACAATATTTCATTCCATTTAATCATTTGTTAATTTAGTAGCTGTGTAATAAGTGGGGGGAAAATATGGTCAGATTATTTGTATTAGCTCTTGTTTATTTAATTTCTGTCTTGATGTGGACTACACTGTAATTTTATTAACATGTTTGCACCAGTGAAATAGGGTGGACCTCAGTGCACCAAAAAACTACAACACAAAAGTGTTGTTGCCTATTCAAGTTATAGAAACAACAAATAATAACTTGACTTCTAGTTGATCATTTGGTATCAGAAGTGGCTTATATGAAAAGCAAAGGCCTCTAGATTATGCTTATTTTACCAAAATAAAATATGATCAGGCCTTGATTTTTAATGATTTAAATAGGACAGTAAGGTCTGACTTTGCTGAGACAAAAGTCTTGTCACTTAACAGAAATAATGTTCAGTATAGAATATAAAGTCATGGTGCAGTGGGGAAATAATGAATATTGTGTCTGACTCCATCATGAGCTTGGAGGACTGCATCCATACATCTCTGCAATGACTCAAATCACTGATTAATAAAGTCATCTGGAATGGCAAAGAAAACGTTCTTGCAGGACTCCCAGAGTTCTCAAGAGTCTTTGGATTCATCTTCAATGCCTCCTCCTTCATCTTATCTCAATAATGTTCATGTCTGGTGACTGGGCTGGCCAATCCTGGAGCACCTTGACCTTCTTTGTTTTCAGGAACTTTGATGTGGAGGCTGAAGTATGAGAAGGAGTGTTGTCCTGCTGAAGAATTTGCCAGTATTATACCAGTATGCACCTTTAAGGTGTAGATAATGTCCACAGATATCTCTTTGAGGCTTCTGTCTCAGTGACAAGCTGGTGTAGAGTTACAGTAAATGTACAGTTTTTGTATATGGTTTTCTAAACGTGGGATCTGCAATGAACTCTGTGATGAACTCTGTGATAATCCCTGTCCTAGTGAAATAATAAAAAATCAAGTCCTGATTTTATTTTATTTTGGTAAAATAAATATAATCTAGAGGGCTTTGCCTTTTATATAAGCCACTTCTGATAGCAAATGTTCAACTAGAAGTCAAGTTATTATTTGTTGTTCCTAAATCTTGGATAGGCGACAAGATGTAGTGTATACTGAGTGCTCTGAATAACTTTTTACACAGGTACTGTATATAGCACATGTTTTTTGAATAATTGCGGTCTGCCAGATCCCACTGTAAATGAGAATATGCTTAAATGTGGTGCCTGTGAAAACTCAAAGAAGCCTGGGATTCATTGCCTAGTTTCAAGTCAGGTTGAATGGATAAAGCAGGACACAGAGCCAAAATAAACCAGGTCATCCAATGACATCATAATAATGTTTTCCTGTGGGATTGTTCTAGATTTTTGTCAACACAGCAAACGACAGAAAAATAGAGCTCACTTCATCCAATCAAAACAATCAAAACGTTGATTAGACTCCTAGTCCACCAACTGCCTTTCTAATAAAAGTGGACATGAACTTAAACGTCATGCAATGTAAACTTGTTGTTGTTGTTTTTTTTTTAACAGTAAGGTACATCGCTCACAGGTTGCTCTAGAATGATTTCTGATTATCTTCTCCGTAATGTTTTTTTTCCATCAGGTCTGCTCGTAGCCAGTGTGATTCATTCCCTCTTTGAACATCATTTAAAGCTTTACCAAATGAGAGTTATATTGGTTTTAATTGCTATAAGCAGCAGATTAAGCGTTGGCTCTTACACAAGAGTATGACTGTACAGCATTAATCCTCATCAGCCACCACCAAACATGTAAAATAACTGGACAGAAGTTCACAATACTTGAAGCACGAGCTCAGTGTGTTTTCAAGGAAAAAAATGTCTTCTACCCTTTCTTTAGATTGAGTCATTTCTAGCCCACTCATGCTTGGACACTGACTCTCTGCCTGGATGGTGGATTTTCTGCGAAGACTTTAAGGCATTGTGTCAGCTTGTATATGTATATATGCTTCATCCTGCTATCTGCTTTCTTAGAGGATTTCCTATTTCTGTTACAGAGCCTGTCAGAGCTTGTACTGTTCGTTCTTTTTACCAGTGACACAGGTTTTTTACCTTAAAGTGAATTTGTCATCTCCGTTTAGCATGTGTTTCCCCCGAGAAGAGGACCTGTGAGAGACACATTATCCCACTTTCGGTGAATGTGTGATCTGCGGTGTCATTAAACTATTTACAAGGTAAAGACATTTAGCACCAAGCGCTGCATTTAAATCATATGGGACAGCGGATGTACCTGTCATGCTTTTGGTATCTACTGAAGGACTGTCAATTGTTTCTGATTTAAGTGTAAGGTGAGCAGTTTCAGAGATGGGAAACAGTTGCTAAAGCTAAAGATTCTGTCCACCCTGGATTATCACTATCCACCGCACGTGCACACTCAAGTGTTAAATCCTGAATCATGCTCATTTTTCTGTTGTTTTCATGAGAGTGAGACATTTTTTGAAGGTAAGGCATCCTCCTTTCACGGTGTTGTACACTCCACTGAAGACATCCATTAGCCTATATATTTAATTTAATTTGTTAAGCACAAAGGTTTGTTTCAAAACTCTTTCTAAGTTTAGTACTAATTTCCAGCTAATGAATAAATGAACAATAATAATGAAGTGTGGTCAAACAACTGAGTTATATCCAAACACATCTTGTTCTTATGCCCCATATGGTCCAAAACCCGACAGGTGGACAAATGTAAACTAGTTTTTTATTAAAAACAAATATAAATATGCATATAATAAATAATACTGCTAATATTAATAACATTATAAAAAAGCAAATTGTCATGAATAAACTGAAAAGCCCTCCAAGATGAGGCATGGACTGAGGCAGTGTTTTTTATATTTATTAAGAAAATAAAATTTTTTGTAACATTTTTATCCTTTAATTGTTTTCACATGTAAAGATATTTGTGTATTGCTGTGCATCCTGTGTGTATTAAGCAATGTGTAAACATGTTAACATGC
This sequence comes from Danio tinwini, assembly GCA_903798205.1. Taxonomy (NCBI): domain Eukaryota; kingdom Metazoa; phylum Chordata; class Actinopteri; order Cypriniformes; family Danionidae; genus Danio; species Danio tinwini. Next base: position 4,770,167 of record CAIGQZ010033024.1, read on the forward strand.
TCTGCGCTGGACTTAAGACCTGCTTTTAGTTGGTCAATGGCACGGCAGTTCTTCAAAATAGCAACACACCAACAAGGTGCCTAAACACACCTGCGTTATAGCCTAGCGCACCCATGAGTCCACAAAGTGGTGCAAATTGATTTGCTATTTAAACAACATGGCACAAAACAGGAAAATTAGGGTTGCGCTGGTCTAAAAATAGCAGCATCAAACAGGCAGTAAATCATGAAAAAGTATGTTTTCCTTGCTCAACCCATGGGGCATTATAACAGAGAGTGGTTGTGTTTGAATTTCTATGGAATACATGCACTTATACAATTGTGGTATTTAACGTGAAGGCCATTCACTGTCATATATATTAAAAGATGTTTCTCTGACAGGGACTTAATGATTGTCATGTTACCCAACATGACATGACATAATGATATCCATGCAAATCATCAGCTATTATTTCATAAAAAAAACACACGTGACTTCCTTTGTTTGAAACAAAGCACTGGTGCATCTGAAGTAACCACATGTAACGCATAATCATGCACCCTATACTGACACTCAGGAGAAGAATATGTTAAATAAAGTAATTATTTTTGTTTTATGTGTGCACAAAAGTATTCTTGTAACTTGACAATAATCTAGTTAACTCACTAATGGCATGTTTTTGGCACCTTTCTGGACTTTGAATGAGTCAGGAAACTTTACTGTGTACGAAGGATGATACAGCTCTCTTGAACAATGTGTTTAGGTGCATAACTAACACGCTCTGCGCTGGACTTTAGACCAGCTTTTAGTTGGTAAATGGCACATCTTTTTCAGTTCCTTAAAATAGCACCAACAATGCGCCTTAGCATACTTCCTTTCTAGACCAGCACACCCATGAGTCCACAAAGCGGAGCAAATGGATTTGCTATAAAAAAAAAAAAAACGTGGCACAAAACTTGAAAATTAGGGTTGCGCTGGTCTGAAAATAGCAACAAATCGCGCCATATATGTGTTACGCCTTACTGCAATGGGTGTATTATAGGGCTTAATGAGTGCTATTGAGAGATATGTAGATACTTTTTTAAACCAGTATAACTGTGATAGTTTGCATCTAAAACAAGACATGAAAAACTCTAACCGTTTACTCATCCTTTACTTTTTCAAAACTTAATTTAGTTTCATAGTTGCATAATTTAGTTGAACACTCACTATTCTTCAGCTTAGTCCCTGATTTACTAGGGTTTGCCACAGTGAAATAAACCACCAATTCCAGTTGAACACAAAAAATATATTTAGAAAAAATTAAAAACTGGTAACCATTGACTTCAGTATATATATATATATATATATATATATATATATATATATACTACAGCTATATACAGTATAATAGTAAAAAAGTAGCATGTTCACACTCTTAAATGTAATATATCTTTTTGGTTACTTTTTACATTTTTAATAAGTATTAGTACTGTTTACTTCAGCACATTTGTGCAATTGCTTGTTATATTTCACATGCTATCTAAAAAAAAAAAGTATGCATCCTTTTGTCAAAGTGTTTTGAAATGCCGTCTAATCTTCGCTCTTATGAATAATATAACCACACTTGGGACTCATCTGTGAGGTAGTTTTTACTTAACGTTTACTAAAATCCCTGTGAGGAACAGGATGATTAAATGATTTTAAGGCTGTAGGGGATGAGAAAGCAAGAGTAGTGTAGAGAAAGAAAGGAGGATCAGGGGAAGGCCAGCGCTCACATTTTCTATCCTGCACACACTTCCTCTTTGGAAAGTGTGCGCAGTTGAGCGTGTTTGTTTCTCAGACACACTGACACATAGACACACTTTTTGCTAATAGTCTGTCTTTCAGCACTTGTCGTTCACATGTGCTCACTGGCACCAGAGGAAACAGACGGGGAGGGTGAAGCAGTGCAGGAAGCGTCAGTCAGTCACTACAGTCAGCACTGCTGGGACCAACATTGCAGCATATGCAAACACATTACAGCCTCTCCGCACTTTCTGCCATGTTTCAGGCATGAAGGAGGTGTCATGGAATTGTGCGTGCTAAACTCGTGTGGTTCATTCTCCACTGAGAAAAGGGGAGACTGTGGTTAGGAAAGAAATGATGCCTGTGTTGCATCCATAAAAGTTGTAAATGTTGGACAGATCTGTAGTCATCTGAGGAGAATAGGAGCTGGACAATTATATGTAGTTAGTAGCAAGGGAAGAGTGAGAAAGGCTGTTTCTCAATTCCAAGAATGCAGAGAATGGACTTGCGTTCTCGTGGAGAGCGGTCTTGGCAGGTTACCTCGGAAGAACAAACTAGGGAGACTGCGAGAACACAGAACACGTTCTGTGAGAAATGAGATGCTGCGTTCTTCCTGATAATCACAAGACCTTTACGCATTTTTAACTGAAAATTATTTAAACATTACAGCATTCATATAATGATTTATTGTTTTTCCATTTTTCAATATAATGTACACTTACTGGCCACTTTATTAGGTACACCTCTTCAACTGCTCATTAACGTAAATTTCTAATGAGCCAATCACATGGCCGCAACTCAATGCATTTAAGCGTGTAGACATGGTCAAGGCAATCTGCTGCAATTTAAACCGAGCATCAGAATGGGAAAGAAAGGTGATTTAAATGACTTTGAACGTGGCATGCATGTTGGTGCCAGACGGGCTGGTCTGAGTATTTCAGAAACTGCTGATCTACTGGGATTTTCATGCACAACCATCTCAAGGGTTTACAGAGAATGGTCCAAAAAAAGAGAAAATATCCAGTGAGCGGCAGTTCTGTGGGCGCAAATGCCTTGTTGATGCCAGAGGTCAGAGGAGAATGGCCAGACTGGTTCCAGCTAATAGAAAGGCAACAGTAACTCAAATTTGCATCATGGATGCGCATTTGTATATCATATAATCTATGCCACGAAGAATTAAGGCAGTTCTAAAAGGCAAAAGTGTTTCCAACTTGGTATTAGTAGGGTGTACTTAATAAAGTGGCCGGTGAGCGTATATAACATACACAAAAACTTTACAAATATACTTTGCACATTATAAATAAAACTAATTTTAATACGAATTTCAGCAAATAAACACCATTTATGCATTTATTAAGATGTTTATTGTACCGTCTCATTTAGGGAAACTCCAATAAGTAATAAATTTAATAATTGCGTTTTGCAACTGAACTTTGATGGTTGATAATGATATTACATGAGAACATGAGGACACTGAAGAACGCTGAAGAACGCATATTAAGAAACAGCCCAAAAGATGACAGAAAGGGATAGTTCACCCAAAAATGAAAACTAACTCACAATTTACTCACCATAGTTTCAATCCATTATAAGTTTTTAAAGAACATATTTTAAAAAATGTTACAAACCGCTAACCACTGACTTCCAACGTAGAAAAACACTCCAAATAGTATGAAAGTCAATGGTTGCAGGTTTTCGGCTTTGACTGTAAAAATGCTGGGTTCCACACAATTCCTACATGTTTTCCCAAAACAAATTGATAAAGCCGATAAGATAATAGTTTGTACAAATTTAAATGGATTGAACATAAAACTATTAAGTTGTTCCAGAAAAAACCTTAAGAATTGTGTTGTTTCAGATCATTTTAAATAAGTACAGTAGTTCAAACAAGCAGCAAAAGTCATATTTGAGCGTTCTTCAAAATATCTTTTTTAGCATTCAACAGAAGAAGGTTTGGAGCAAGTACTGTAGAAGGTGAGTAAATGGTGACAGAATAAAATTTTTTTGGGGGTGAACAATCCATTTAATTAACAGAGTTGATGTTAAAATATATTGGCAGCATTTTTATGCAAATCTTTGTCAGTTATAGAAGCCTTGGAGTAAGTAGACCAACTTTAGCTCATCCACTCTATTGCTATGACTTTAATGTTGTTGTTTTTCCCATTGGTTTGTTGGTCTGTAAATGTTTTATTATACTGTGATATCTGTCTGGGAAATGTGAGTAAAATGTGAGTAAAAATAAGTAAGTGAGTAAAATGTGAGTGTTGGTTTATTGATTACTGAATATACCAGCTAACATGAAACGTTATCAGAACTTTGCATAATAATTTCCAATAATTTCCATAAAAGCTGAGCAAATTGTAGCATGCAACATTATTATAATTGGTATTTCTGTGTGGAGTTTGCATGTTCTCCCTGCGTTCGCGTGGGTTTCCTCTGGGTGCTCCGGTTTCCCCCACAGTCCAAAGACATGCGGTACAGGTTAATTGAGTAGGCTAAATTGACCGTATTGTATAAGTGTGAATGAGTTTGTGGATGTTTCCCAGAGATGGGTTGCGGCTGGAAGGGCAACCGCTGCGTAAAATCGTGCTGGATAAGTTGGTGGTTCATTCCGCTGTGGCGACCCCAGATTAATAAGGGGACTAAACCGACAAGAAAATGAATGAATGAATGAACATTATTATAATAATGTTTTAGGAGCAGTTTTGTAACGTTGATATTAGAACATTAATATCATGTGCATGGAATGTTCTCACATAACAAAAGTAACATTTAATATAACATGAGACTGAAACATAATGAAAACATTATTGCAGTACATTGTTCACTTCAGATCATTCATTCACTTCAGATTCAGATCATAACATTATATTATCTCATAGGCATGTTAAGAGAACTTTTTTTAGAACCTAAATATTTAGATGGAATAACATTGTATTTGATGCAAAACTAAATAAATCCAACGAAAATCTTTCCCCTTTTCTCATTCTTGTATGTCCAGCACACATTTATTTGTATTGTATTCTAAATCGATGATCTAGACATCCACATAAGAGTTTGGTGGCTTTTTAGTTTGGGAGCTTTCAGCAAGTCTATTTACAAGTGTAAAGAAAAGTTGACAAAATAGTTTTCACCGTTAAGCCTGGTTTATACTTACGTAACCCATGGCGTATGCCTCGCGCGTAGCTGTGCATTTATACTTCTGCGCGCTGTTTCTGTTTTTTTTCTGCAATACACTTCAGAAACACTAGCTGGCAGTAGGTGTTTATGTTTCTCTGTGTCGAGTTTCTTCGCTGGTGTTCTGTTTTTTCTGAACACTTCCTTCATATACAAGTGGCTCAAATTTGCTCATTTTGAGGCGGGAACCGGCGGACGTGCAACAACTTTAATCATAAGGTAAACACAAATCAACAGTCTCCATCCGGAGCTCCTTCACGGGACTCCACACTTGTAAACACTCGCTGCATTGGGCTCTCACCTCCGCCCACACTCGTCAACGCTACCAAGCCGACCAATCACAGAGCTTGCGCTACGCGTACGCGTTACATTTTTTGAGAGGTGACCAGATTATAGTATGTCTCTCATGTTTAAATGCTGAAGTCAAGCACCAACAATTGCCAAAAGATACCAGCAGGGGTAACACAACCACAGCCATATCACCCTGCAGCTCAGGGGGGTAACCTCGGTGTCCTGGCCAAATCCCTATATCTGCCCTTACTTATCATGGCCTTCCAATCATCCCTATCCACCGAATTGGCTCTATCTTTGTCTCTTCACTCCACCTATAGCTGGTGTGTGGTGAGCACACTGACACTGTTATTCTGTGGCTGCCGTCGCATCATTCAAGTGGATGCTGAGAGACCCCCCCCCCCATGATTGTGAAGCGCTTTGGGTTTATGGCCATACACAATAAATGCGCTTTATACATACACATTACATTACAACATGCTGATCTAACAAGACCTGAGGATGTTCTTAGCTTAAAAAAACAAATAGCACATGCTGGTTCTGTATGTTTTGAGCTGGTTCTTTGATTTTTAAGCTTAAATCAGATCATGACCAGCTAAGAACTACTTTAACCAGCAGCCATGCACAAGCATTTTTTTTTTGCAGGGTTGGTGTTGACTGATGTCTGTTGGTGCAGTGTAAAGTTTGCTTAAAAAACCTCTCAAGTCGCAAGACCTCATTTTTTTCCTATACCACTGGCCTGCATCTCATGTTCTGCGTAAATAGCCCCTTTTTCCTCTGGGAACATGCACAGAAAATTTGATGACTTGTACATTTCTGTCATCAATAAATCACTCTTTAGTATGAGAATGTTTCTCCCCTTGGAGTGTCCAAAAACCACCCACCTATTTCTAGCAATAACAAGTAGGAAATCAAGTAACATGATTTGTTTCAGGGTGTCACAGTGGTGCAGTGGGTAGCACGATTTCCTCACAGCAAGAAGGTCGCTGGTTCAAGCCCCGGCTGGGCCAGTTGGCATTTCTGTGTAGAGTTTGCATGTTCTCCCTGTGTTGGCGTGGGTTTCCTATGGGTGCTCTGGTTTCTCCCACAGTCCAAAGACTGTATAGGTTAATTGTGTAAGCTAAATTGTCTGTAGTGTATGTGTGTATGGGTGTTGGAAGGGCATCCGCTGCGTAAAACATTTGCTGGTCAAGTTGGTGGTTCATTCTGCTGTGGTTAGTTTCGCTGTGATTAGTTCACTCAAAAATTAAAATTCAGTCATTAATTTTGCACCCTCATATCGTATTCTCCTGAAATCTTAAAATTTAAATATTTTTGATTATATACAAAAGCTCTCTTATCCTCAGACAGTAACATGTCAGATCATTGCATATGTCTTCAGTGGTTCAACTGTAATCATACAAGCTTCAAGAACACTTTTGTTCACCAAAAACTGTAAAAACAACTTTGTTCGTCTTTGTCTTTTCTTTCTCATTAGTCTGTGCATATACTATGTGCAGTATGATGTGTTGCCATTAGAGTCAGCAATGCAAAACACAAGTGTCGTTTTGTCTGTAGCAAACATGCACTTTAATAGGTCATATCCTTTTAAAAATTTTTGACACACAAAACTGTTCTTGGAGCTTTGTATAATTATGGTTAAACCACTGAAATCACATGCAATGTTTTGACTGTTTTTGTTGCTTTTTACTTTAAAAGTCTCAGGAAAGTTACTGTCTATCAAAGATAAGAAACCTCTTACCTTAAAGGCCATCTATTTTAGCCCTTTTTCAAGATGTAAGATAAGTCTTCTGTGTCTCCAGAATGTGTTTCAGCAGAAACACCCATCAGATTATTTATTAGACCTTTCACAGTGTTGAAGTTTTCTGCTATGAACACATTGTAGCTGTTTTTGTTGCCTGTGCCTTTAATGCTAGTTCTCCCCACCTCACCGTTCCCACATGCCTGTCAGAGTGTGCCTAAATCTCCACCTCGACTGTGTCAGATAAACAGCACAGTGACAGACATGAAGGAAGCAGATCTCACGTAACGTTTGTGAGAAATACTACAGTGAGAACTTTCCCAATGATTATTTGATGTATTTGTTGTGGAGTTGCAACAATGAGTCACACACAATGTCGTTACAGTTGTACTGACATGCAGCTGTGGTGCTAAAGACAGTAAAATAGCTGTAATTCATTACACACATGCACTGTTTTAAAAACATTTTAAACTTGTAAAACTCATTCTTGATCCCATTTGATGATGACAACGATGACAGATATTTTAATCTCAATTTCTTTTGCGCACGTCCTTTCTTGTTGGTATGATTAAACATGTTACTAAGGAGACATGTTAATACAGAGCTGTCAATCAATTCGGTGGGCGGGGAAACCGCACTCCTACTTCAAGTTGTATTGGGCCTCAAAATGGGAGGGATTTAGATTCTACTTTAACATAAGGAAATTTAAAAAAGAGACTTGTTGTGTTTATATCACTCCAATATGACTGGACACACTATACACACAGTTGTGTCCAAACAGCTTACAAAAGAGGTTTTTCATCATAGTTGCACTTTAAATTGTTTCCAAAGATTAACAAATGTCTCAGGGGATTAGAATGACATGAGGGTCAGTAATTAGAATCTTAACAGAGGTCTTTTAAGATGTGTGAACTTCATCTATTTGCCTCAAAGTGGCTGAAATTCATATTGAAAATGTCCATCGCTTCCATCCCTGGCACTAGATGCCAACAGGGCCGGATTAACAAAAGGGCTAGGTGGCGCTGAAGCCCCAGGGCCCATGGGAGAAGGGGGCCCTTGATTGACTGATGAATTAATTTACGCTAAGACATGGGAAACGCCTCTTTGCGTTATGCTTTCTCTCGTCGATAATGTGAAGTATTCCTTTTGGTTCACTGCTAATAAAAAACAGTGACATCGGTACTAAACTGGGGCTCAGAGTGGCTGTGGCCCAATCAGAATATTGAATAGACCTGTTTTAGTGACCAATAAGAGTGATCAGATGTCCCAAATTTCTCAGAATGGTCCCTTATTTCGGCACTACCACAAGAACCGTCCAGTCAAAGGTAGGCTAACCAAGCTCGTCGTAGAACAAAAAATTTAATTCAAATAGTTTTCATCAATGATTAACTTGTACATGTAGTAACAGAAGCTAGGCGGAATCATACTGAATGAACTAGGCCATGCGGCTGTTACAGCTAGACTTAAAAACCTGGCACGCGCCCACATGATCATCCATCACACAATATAACCAAGATAGTGTGTGAACAAATCAAATAGCCTACCCAAGCAGTTATCAAAATGTCCATAGTTGCGGAGAATGTATGTCAAGTAAATACACTTAGCTATGCTTTACAGTAAGTCTAACTGAACAATTGAAAAGCAAATGTTTTTTATCAAATGTTTATTGGTTTATTGGTTTTTTGGTGCTGGCTTTCATCAGACAACATATCTGATGCAAAAAACAAATAAATAAAATTAAAATAAGGATGCTAGCTTTCTGAAACTTAGAAGGCCACAATATTTTAAATATTAGAAGCATGGATTTTAAAGATATCCTTTCATTAGAGATTCATGGTCAGCTAAAGTTATAAAGAAACTTTTTAAAGGTAACCCCCTATTTAAAGCATTTATTCTAAAGCACTTATTTAGGAAATATTGCAAATGTTTTTTGTTTTGCTGATTTTTGCAGCCTGTTTAAACTTTAAAGTTCAGATTATGTCATTACTTCATTTTGTATTGCCTACTTGCAGCCCTGTTTTAATAAAATAGAAAAAATATATAATAATCAAATATAAATCAAATGGTGGAAAATTAGATAATGTAAATTATTATTAATAATAAAAATAACAACAACAACAACTGTACAACAACAATAATATATATATATATATATAATACTTTTGTGAGGTAAAAAATTTTAAGGGGGCCCTTGGATTTGGTGTAGCCCCATGGCCCAATGTGTTCTTAATCCGGCCCTGGATGCCAAATGTAGTTTTCTTGGACTGTAATGAAAATGGAATAATGACAGACCCTTTGACATGTCCTGCCCCATTTCTTATTTGAGCAAAGAAGAAAAAGAACAACAACAAGACTCTCTTCAACACTATTAAAAGCACTTAGACTCTAATATAGGAATTTTTCACCCTCTCTGTGCTCACAGCTTCGCCATCACACTGTACATACAGTTACCATGGAGAGAAAAACAACAGAGCGACACAATATTTCCATAAATATGAGTCGTGTCCATGTAGGGTGCAAGTCTGGCTTACGCATTATGTGTTGATTTCACACTTGGATCGTAGTTTCCAACCCTTGGCTGAATGTTTCTGTGTAGATGTGACAGCTGAGAGCGGATGTGAGTGTTTTCATCATTAGCCGATCGATTTAATTAATTGTGCGGCTGTTTTATATGATTACTGTGAGGACTGAAATGGGTACACAGCATCTGCTGGAGTAAATCGCATCCATTCACTGCAGTGTTTCACAGATCTTTATTGGTGCTCATCCAGTTATGGTAGTGATGTTGTCATGAACCTTCCCTTAACTCCATCGGACATCTTTGAGGAACTGATCACTATCACCTCACATTCTGAGCTGCTGTGTTTGGTCTCTGTGTGCACTCAGTAAAAAAAATCATCAAGGTCTCGAGTCCTGCTTGACGGTGTGGAAAGGCTTCAATCTCACACTTCGGTGAAAGGAGAGAAGAAAAGATTGGGCGAAGGGCAGAAAGAGAGTTCAGATTGGGATTCATGCCACCACAATTATCCTGTGAGAGTAATTGCTTTTGGCAGCACTCTCTGTACGATCAAGGAACAAAAACACAATTTGATTCCTACGTGTATGTGAGCCAATATGGGTTTGTGAGGGACACTGACACCATTTCACTAGTGTATCCTTTACTCTTGCTGAATCTGTGCGAGCTTCTGTCATCGTGTTTCTAAACACGGCACTTACATTTCAATCCCCGCATATGAAGCAAGAGCCCAGTTGACTGTGGATAAAAATATGAGGATATCTAAACAAAAAGGGAATCACTCATCAAAGCTTTTAATGTTGGCTAAGTAGAGAATATTTAATGGAAATCGATGTTATGCACTATTTATTAGTTCATGTCCATACAGCCAAGGGGTGTTTGAGGAGGAAGGCAGTAGTTCCTCGGTAAGCGAGATGAGGAAATAATTGGCAATCAAAAATAAAACAAATATAACAAATATAACTCCGTCCTGCAGTATTGTAAAGTTTCACTATGTTCTCATAAAGCTCCTAGTGTGCTGGAAATGGAAGGGAGAAAAGATATGATTACACACAGAGCAAGTTTGTGTTTAATAGACAACTACTAGAGGTCTAAACAAGGCTAAACGTGAGCTGTCAGTGAACATCACATAGACGTCTAAGAATAGACAGACTTCTTCACATGTGTAGTCATTCATTTCTGTCTACTTACTAAATGACCTGTCTGTTTTATTCATTTGTTTTGTAAATTGTTGTAGCTGTTTGAAAGTCTCTTCACCTCCTGATGAAGCAATAATTTAATTAAGTGGTCCAAATGTATTTATATATATTTTAAAGAGTCCCTATTATGCATTATAAAAGGTCATATATTCTCCAACAACTGATATGCTGATATGCAACTGATATGCATGCAAGGTAAAAAAACACTTTAATTGTCTTATAATATGCATTTATTTTTTCTAATCATCTCAACGACTCCCATATGATTTGTCAAACCTCTCCTTTGTGTGAGACTAATCTGCTGTGATTGGTCCAATGACCCAGTCTGTTGTGATTGGTCGACTGGGTTCAGAAGAATTCAGAGTAAAGTGTATATGTGTGAGCCCAATGCAGAAATGCATTAAACCAGTGCAGTTAAACACCAGCATATACTCTATTCTTAAACCTAACTCCAAGTAATAACAATGACACACATTCAGTATTAATCCACACAATGGCAAAAGTTGAACTATTATGAAAATTGTGTGTGTAGGAACAGCTGATGGTGGCCATAGCAAAGACAAATGGCAAGAGATTGCAAGCTCAGAAATGCATTTAAAATGGTAAAGGAAGAAGCACACGTCACATTCTCTACGTGGTTTTGGACATAATATGTTAATAGCCCCATACAGATTTAACCTGAGAGAGACATTACAAGCACTGATCTATAATAGATACGTGATTACAAGCCATGCGAGTGATTACAAGTTACAACACACAATTATTTACTTATGTTGCAAACTACAGAAAACGAGGCAACAATTTTAATTACGCTTACATGTTCTGAAGGAAGAAGAAACTGGTCCATATAAACTGTGTAACAGTTACTGACAAAGTCCCATACATTAGTAGTCTTTGCTGATCCTTCTTTTAATAGCAAACGGCCAACGAATCCTGCGTTGCAGTGTAGGTTATTGTATTAATCATCAGAAAAATAACAGGAACAAACACAGCACAGCTATACTTTGGTGGTGTTGTGAAATAAATCTTTATTCCCCAAAGCCGCATGTCTGGCCATCACTCAGTGATAATTATTTTTGCGGATCCAGCTTTTTATATTTGGCTATGTCCCAATATCGATGCATGCAGGCAAAATATTTGAACAAAGAACGAATCATTCATTTGACTAAGAGTCGACTCAATAGAATCAATAGTTTTAAACACGGTGCACTTTCATTTTTTAAACCTCAGCTGGATGTTCTCATTCACTTGGAGCTGTGTTAAACACTGCATGGAAGGTCATTTTCAAAAGCCCATAATAGGGGGTCTTTAATATTATGTGAAAGATGTAACTTTCGGTCCGAACATTGCGATAGGGTGTCTATCAATGTATTGTATACGGATGTTGTTTAGTGCACATGCATGCTTTCAGGAGACGTAGCTTTGGATGGTGATTTGCAGGGTGAGATGTAGGCTTTCACTTCTATCAGGCTAGCGTTAGCATTTTCCAAGATCTCCTATTGCACCATACTGGCAAGTAATCCTTGTACAGTTGACCATGAATTATATAATGAATATTAATTTAAACACTGAGGGTCAACCGTGTCAATAGTAAATTATTAACCGACAGATTTTAAGCAGGGGTTATTGTCAACACAGAAATCCGATACCGGTCATGCCTAAAGTGAATGTAAACAAATAAATGGATATAGTCAAACAATCAAACCTGTGCATTAAGACTTAGTGTAAACACAGCCTGAGGGGTTTTTCCCCAGTTTCGCTTGTCTTCTTATAACTGGATTTTCCTCTTAGAACACCAAACAAATATAAAAAAAAATAATTAATTATTTAGAGCTTCTGGAGGCAGGCCTTTTTAGTTTGACCAAAATACACATCAGAATATGCTTTTAATAAGCACAACGTGATTGTTATGTGAATATGGAAAAGCCAAGTAGTGTCTCAGATGGCCTCTGTCATTAGTGTCGTCATGTAAGGGTCTCGCTGCAGAGATGTCATGCCATGTTTAATGTCCTGTAGTTCACAAATTCAGCTCATGCAAGTTAATCAGCCACTAATGAAGGTGAGCGCATTGGGCTAATTAAGCGTAGCATGTATGTGACTGAGTGTACGGATGGCACGACAGGAAATGGAAACATAGAAAGACTAGATGTTACATTAGACATGAGTTCATGTAGTCTTACTCTAATTAGGAGTGAGTTTACTTTTTATGAGATATTTTGCATTATAATGAAACATGTTGGCAAAGTGTAGGTTGTTTAGGTTTATTAAAGTTTGTATCTTAAAGCAGTGTTTCTCAAACACATTCCTGGAGGACCACCAGCCCTTCATGTTTTCTCATTTGTCACACCCATTACAGGCGTTTCAGTCTCTGCTGTGAGCTGATGATGGAAACATCGAGAGACATGGAAAATGTGCAGAGCTGGTGGTTCTCCTGGAAAATGGTTGAGAAACACTGTCTTAAAGCACTGTGTCTGTGACCGAAAATCTATCAGGGTTTTAAGTGAGTTTTAAATTGTTATTTATTTTTAGTTTTTTCAACACAGGTTCGTTGTAGGGCAAGGAAAGTAGATTTATATAGAACATTTTACAAACAATGGTAATTCAATTTGCTTTACATAAACAAGAATAAAAGATAAAATAACATAAAATACAAGTATAACAAATAAAAACAACAAAGTATGAAAAGATTAAAAACAGATTACAAATGTTTTTAAAGTGTTTAAAGCAGTGTTTCTCAACCATGTTCCTGGAGGATGACCAGCACTGCATGGTTTGGATGCCTTCTTTGTCTGTCACACCCATTACAGGTCTTTCAGTCTCTGCTAATGAGCTGATGATCTTAAACAGGTGTGTTCGGTTAAGGAGACATGGGAAATGTGCAAAGCTGGGGGTCCTCGAGGAATGTGGTTGAGAAACACTGGTTTAAAGGAATGCAAAAGAATAGAAAGACGTAATAGTGCGATCTGTCAGACATAGAATAGTGCTCATTCAGTTAGTGGTGTTTTATAAACAAATTTGAGGAGAAGCACAATTAGTTTTGAGGAAGCTAATTCTTTATTGACAACCATTATATTATCCAATCAGCAAGACCAAACCCTATAAATAGTCAAACACGTCATACCTCTGTTATCTCTCGACTTCAGCATCCCTCCACCACCCCAACTCCACACTATTAAACCCGATACCTACTTTAATCTGAGGTGGGGGAAGCATTCTGGAGCCAGGCTAGACACTGTGCTTGGATCCCTATCTCTCTCTCTGTCCTTATAAGAGGTATAATATGAGTTAGGGCAGGGGTGTTGTGTATATTTTAGTTCCAACCCCAATTAAACACACCTAAACCAGCTAATCAAGCTCTTTCTAGGTATACTAAAAACTTCCAGCACGTGTGTTGAAGGAAGTTGGAGCTAAACAGTGGAGGAAGTTTCACGCTCAAAACAGTGGAGATGATAGTGGACTTCAGGAGAACCCCCCCCTGCTCTCCCCCCACTGAGCATCATGGACAGCATTGTGGCAGCAGTGGAGTCATTCAGGTTCTTGGGCACCACCATCTCTCAGGACCTGAAGTGGGACACTCACATTGACTCCATTGTCAAAACCCAACAGAGTTGAGCTCAACAGAGTCAGCTCAACAGAGGCTGTACTTTCTTCGTCAGCTAAGGAAGTTCAACCTCCCAAAGGAGCTGCTGAAACAGTTCTACACCTCCATCATTGAATCAGTCCTCTGCACATCAATAACTGTCTGGTTTAGCTCAGCTTCTAAATCCGACCTCCGAAGACTACGTTGAATAGTTTGGACTGCTGAGCGAATCATTGGTACAATCCTCCCTACTGTTTAAAAACTGTACATATCCAGAGCGACCAGAAGGGCTACCAAAATCACTCTGGACCGCTCACACCCAGCACACTGCCTCTTTGAACTTTTACCTTCTGGTAGATGCTACAGAGCACTGCGCACAAGAACAACCCAACACAGATACAGTTTCTTCCCTCAGGCAATCCATCTCATGAACACTTGATGATAGTAATTGTGGAACCAACATCACTACCTGCTATACACTTTTTATACACATATACACTTATTTAACAACACACTTTACATGCTAATTTGCACATAACAGCTGCACATATAATGCTGTATATAGTAATATAGCTGTACATGCTCTCGTCAATTTGTATATTTGCATTCTCTGTAATTTCGTTGCACTGTAGAAGCTCTGTCACGAAAACAAATTCCTCGTATGTGTGAACATACCTGGCAATAAAGCTCTTTCTGATTCTGATTCTGATAAACTTTGCAAAACATCGGCCCTCCAGGACCAAGTTTGGGCACTCCTGAGTTAGGGTATCTTTCCAAACATCCTAACTCATAACTCAACACTCCTCACACTCACGCAGCTGAAACCTGTCATCAAGGATTGTTTGGACTATATATACTGTACACCCTGCAGACTTTAGTTCAGTACTGAGTCTTTAATTTGTGTCATGTGTTGTGTACCATAGCCTTGCCTTAGTTTCTTGTTTTATTTCTGTTTGTTCATTTGATACTTTGTATTTGGATGGCCAACTTGTGTTTGACTTTATGCTTGTCCTATTATGATTTTGGATGTTCCTTTATTTACCACCTGCTTATCTGCACGACAATCCAACCATTAAATGCACATGGACCTTTTGTCTTCACCTCTTAAACAGTCCTACGTGACAAAAACACTCAGTCCTGAACTGGGTGTATACAGTTAGTGATGGGAAGAGAAGAGTATGGAGAAGGAAAGGAACTGCTCATGATCCTAAGCAGTAAAACATGGTAGTAGTAGTGTCATGGTGTGGGCATGTATGGCTGTCAATGGAACTGGTTCTCTTGTATTTATTGATGATGTGATGCAGGATGAATTCTGAAATGTTTCAGGCGATATTTTCTGTTCATATTAAGCCAAATGCGTCATTGGATGATGCTTCGCAGTGCAGATGGAGAATGATCCAAAGCATACTGCAAAAGCAACCAAAGAGTGTTTAAAGGGAAAGAAGTTGAATGTTATGCAATGGCAAAGTCAATTCCCTAACCTGAATCCGATTAAGCATGCTTAACATGCTTAACACTTGCTGAAGACAAAACTGAAGGGAAAATGCCCCAAGAACAAGCAGGAACTGAAGATAGTTGCAGTAGAGGCCTAGCAGAGCACCACCAGGAATGAAACCCTGCGTCTGGTGATGTCTATGTGTTCCAGACTTCAGGCTGTAATTGACTGCAAAGGATTTGCAACCAAGTATTAAAAAGTGAAAGTTTGATTTATAATTATTATTCTGTCCAGTTACTTTTGGTCCTTTAACAAGTGTGAGGCACATAGGCAAACTGTTGTAGTTCCTACAGCGTTCACCTGATTTGGAAGTGAATATCCTCAAATTAAAGCTGACAGTTTGCAGTTAAAGCACATCTTGTTAAATTCATTTCAAATCGATTGTGTTGGCGTATAGAGACAAAAATGTTAGAATTGTGTCAATGTCCAAATATTTATCGACCTAACTGTATATGACAGGTTTCAGCTGTGTGTGTGTGTGATTAGTGAACACCGGTGTGTATATAGTGTATAGTATAGTGACATGTTGGGAATTGTAGTCCGTCACTGATTTGTAGTTCACCAGGCATAGATCTCTGGCAAACGTAACAATTCTATTCATCAAATATCTGTAAGTGTGAAGTCGTGAAAGAATTGTAAATACATGGCTACTACATTTTTGTAAAACTAAAAACATACTTAAACATATGTTCGACTGCAGTTTACATGATATGGTAAATGATCATTATTAGTTGGATCATTATGACTCTAACATTTGAACTAACTATATTTAAAGGCACATATTGTTGATGAATACAGGACTATTTTTGTACAACATCAAGTAAATACTACAAAATAAATATTGCCGTCTAATATGTTTCCTTCCCCAATCGATCTCCATATGGATAACTTTTTCTGGAATGGTCAGTTTGCTCTGTAGCTCACTTTTTATGGTGTACTTGTTATGCAGAGCACTCTGATCAAACACGGTTCCACAAAAGAAATGAACAATGTAAAATTAAGGTAAAACTATGTGGTCATAGTGTACTTTTCTCTTTTGTTTGCTTTTGAAAATACTATTGTTTGAGATTAGGGAGTTTAGGTCTAGGTCATTGGTTTACTTGGTGATCTGACAAGCCCCGCTTTCTAGTGGATGTGTACAAGAAGGGCTTGTATCTGAAATGTACCACATAACATTCCATAAGTAACATTTTTCAATTCACAAACAAGTAAACAGTGCCCTCTAGTGGATTTGTCATCTAAAATGTGCAATGGAACGTACCTGGAGCAATGTATTTTACAACTCACAAAAAGGTATTCTGTTGTTTTGTTTTTTTACTGTGCATGAAATTAAATGAAGCTGCTAAGAGACACTGACCACACATTTATCATGCATACCTCATCAACATTGGGATGTGAAAAAAAGGGATATGCCCACCATAATAAGGGATTCCCCCGATGCCCCCCATATGTGTACATGTCTGTTTAAACATGCACCCAAAACCCAGACTTTCACTCTGTTTCATATCGCATGTACAGAATCTGTTTGGGAAACAGCCTCTATTTATCACTATGGAGCGCGTCAGCTGACAGTCATGCACCTCTATATGACCTCTATATGACCTCTATATGATGTTTTGAGGATTGCATATGAAGGGGAGACGGCACCTGTAATAAAAGAAAAGGGAATCCCGCCGTTTTTATATTTCAAAGTCTTTTCATGCCTAAACATAGCGAAAGCACAGAACAGACTCACATTTAAGATCAAAAGGGCGGCCCCTGGTGGTGTGGTAGTATGGGTTGCGTATAGGAAGGCTCTGCTCTTTAATGTTCATTGCCACCCTTCAGAGAAAGACTGAAACTACGCGAGAAATACGGGAAAATACTTTCACGGGATGATAGCAGGATAGAACTGTAAAATATGGGAGAATCCCAGGAAAAACGGGAGGATTGACAGGTATGATCATGAGATGCTCATGTGAAAAGACCACAGTGCTGTGCATCAGATTACATAACAATGCAGTTTTTGATAATTGCACTAAAACATACCACAATCTAAGACACTGTTAGAACTAATAGAATGGTTATGGTCCAGTTGATGAGTTTCATTTATTTAACAATGCTTTTTAAAATGTAGTTTCATTTAGGCCCTTCTGAAACCTTGTCTTATTTCTTGTTGTCACTCCCAAACAGTCCTCATGAAAAAGCCCCTTCTGTTTGTCCTGATGCTCAACATGTTGACTTTGCTTTAAATTCTATCAATCTTTTTGCTTTGAAAATCAGTTACATAAGAGGTAGAAATAGCATATTAATTTCCTCGTGGAGAGCTGGAGCTGAAGTTGTAATTAAGTGTGCTCAGTTAACCTCTAGGGAGATAAATGAGTGTCCTGTTTCATCAGTGTCTTTTTATGTCTCTCTGCTCTTTGGCAGTAAGCTTTAAATAAAGAGGTGTTGTTGGCTTGCAGAATTATAAAGGTATAAAATTGTATGCATTAATTTGCCAATGCCTTTGCATTGAGACAGTAACTGGACAATATTTGAACCCACTCTATAATATCACCAAACACAATCCAAAACTCACCTGGAACTTTATTATAGCTCATTTCCACTGACTGGTACAGTACGGTATGGACGGGTCGGTACGGGTCACCTTTATCAGGCTTGCATTTCCACTGCTAAAAGGGTACCAACGGTACTCTTTTGGTGGGCGTGGTGTACGACAGAAAGTTGCAGTTGACGTCATTTTCGCTCGAGAAAATGTCTACAGTAAAGCTGTACGTGTCGCTCACATATCATATGAGAAGCACTTCTCACAGCACAGATGCTTTACACACATAAATACTTCTGTATAAATGTTTATTACTAACTTTACTATGAACATGAGTTGATTATAACTGCAGATCAATGACAGTGCGAAATAACGTCTGCAATTATATAAAATACATAAATAAATGCAACATATATGAACACATACAGACCCTTACAGTCTCCAATATGTTACCACTTACAGAAAAACTACACACAGCAGACATTTAGTCCTTATTTAGGTTCAAAACAGCAGGAAATAGAGCCCAGTCAGTGCAGACCTCTCATGATTAAATGTGTCTGTAATCTTCAGCAGCACGTGTAGCCTCTTGTTAGAAAGTAATTCCATCATTCCGAGTTCATAATAGTCCAAAAGCTGATGATAATAGTTACATTTTGGCAGTTTGTTCACGCTTGCTGAAATAATAATGTGCTCCTTTTTTTCCGGCTTCTTCTTTTGTGTTTTTGCGCGTCACTCTCGCGTTTGTCAGTTTCTGACAGGATCAGGTTTCAAAAGCACGTCAATAATCAAGCGCACGTTATTATTATCAAGAAGTTTGTTATTTTAAATATAGACGGGCAAACAAAAAAGCAAAACCTCTCGCGCTTCAGACTAGCTCGTAAAAAACTAGGGGCACAGGATAAAATCTGCTCTTCTTTTTGGTTTTGTGGCTGTTCATCAAGACGACGACAATGTTAATTTGAGCCCAGATCGAATAGTCTCTTGGCTGTGTATGAAAATATGGCGGCTCCTTTGTTTTCATTCTGGCTTTTTGCGTGAGCTTGTGACGTATCTCTGTAAACCAATAGCGTTCAGCTGCGCATCTAGCTTCGCCTTTGGGACCCTTTTGGTACCCTTTCTCGTGTTTGGTACCCTTTTAAAAGGGTGCCGAAAAAGTGGTACTGTAAGGTTCCGTTCGGTTTATTTATTGAATTATAATTAAATTAAGTTTTTTGCCCTTCAAGGCTTAATATCAAAATGAAAGACTTTAAAAGAAAACAGACAATGAGCAAATGAGTTTAATAAACACTGAAAATGTTTCACTGACTATATATACAAATAAAAATATTTCACATTTAATATATTGCATTTTTAATTACTATTTCTTTTTCAACAATGTAAAGTTTAACATTTCATCTCAATGTAAAAAAAAATAAAATAAATAAATGCTTCTTAATCATCACATTTACTCTATTTCAGTTTCAGGTTTCTTCTCAATTTTGCGTGGCCCGGCATTATTTAGTCGCTTCTGATTTTGTTTTTTTTTCTGGTCTTTCCCGCTGTCAATGGAGCAATGCGGCGAAATGACAAGGAAAGCTGATCCTGATTGGCCCTCGTGCGTGCATTCAAAATTCTGACAAAAACACATTGACAATACTATCATGGATGTAATTACAATGTTATAATTATGTAGTTACAATGTTATAACAATGTAAATACAATGTTGTAGCAACGTAATTAGATCCTAAAGAAAAGTTTTGTAATTACAAATGTATTGTGTATATTTATGTATAAACAACACACAACGCCCAGTGACAGCAGCCCAGTGACGGCCAGTGACAGATGTGTACTGTGTATATTTATATGTCGGATATAACTACAATGTTATAACAATGAAATTACAATGTCAATGCATCCAAAGTAAAAGTCTGTAATTACATATGTACTGTGTATAGTTACATATAAATACAAATGTACAGTTTTTGAAATATACAAAGAAACATGTTTATAAATATTATATTAGATGTAGTTACAATCTAAATAGCACTGTAATTACATAGTAATTACAATGTATTGACAGTAATTGCAAATGTTTTAACAATGTAGTAGTTACAATGTTTTAACAATGTAGTAATTACAACTTTTAACAATGTAGTAATTACAATGTTATAACAATGTAATAATCACAATGTTATTAAAATGTAGTAATTACAATGTTAATAGAATGTAGTTATTACAATGTTAATAGAATGTAGTAAATACAATGTTATAAAAATGTAATAATTACAATGTTATTACAATGTAGTAATTACAATGTTATTAGAATGTAGTAATTACAATGTTATAACAATGTAGTAATTACAATGTTATAACAATGTAGTGATTACAATGTTATAACAATGTAGTGATTACAA
>CAIGQZ010033024.1:4799790-4827115 GCA_903798205.1 Danio tinwini
GAAATATACAAAGAAACATGTTTATAAATATTATCTTGGATGTAATTTCAATGTAATAGCAATGTAATTACAATGTAACAATTACATTACATGTTTGTAATTACATCAGTCTGCTTATTAAATTAATTTAAAGAATAAAAATTGGTGTAACAATATGTTGATGTTTGAGAAAGTACATTTTTAGCTTTCTATAACATTTAATGTTTTAGGATGAATATTTTTTTCTTGTTCATATTAAGCATACAAGGCTGTGCTAAATATTTTGTCCAGTGCAGCTGTTAATTTTATGTAATTAATATAAATTATATACTTTATATAAATAATTGAATTATATTTATTGAATTATATGCCCCATGAATTAGTATTTGCTCTTCAAGGATTAATAGAATATATAGAACTGGAAGAAAATAATTTACAGCTTATTATTTGTTATTTATTGGTTTGGTCATAATTATTGCCTACAGATAACGATTTGAAACTTTCTAGATGCTAAAATACTTCCATAGAGCAAGAGAGAGCACCTCATTTGTCCAGTGAATGCATGCAAGAGCATCATTCTGTTTTGATACCCAGCTCCATTTGCCAGAGAGAAAAGCATATTAGGGTAGTAATTAATTAATTGCTATGATTACGAGTTTGCAGCCCCTTGATTGTGAGTGTGCAGTTTCTCCATTGGATGTCTCCACCTCTCTGCTGACGCTGATGCCTATATGCAAATGTTTAAAAAAAGATATGCAAATCTTTCAGTTTTTATTTATGTATGTTTTCCTGTCTCCTCCCTCCTTTCTGCATCTCTCCCTCTCTCACTTCCTCCTTGTATCTGCATCTCTGGTTCTTTTCCCCTCCCTCTCTCTCTCTCTCTCTCTCTCTCTCTCTCACTCTCTCTCTCTCTCTCTTTTTCTCTCTCTATTACTCTCTGCCAGCCGCCACCAACTTGGACTCGGAGAGCAAACGAACGGCCCACTTCCAATCGTCATGGCAACAGCATGTGAATGTGTTCGGCTCGTGGAGTAGGCCGGAGTGTGTGCAGGAGCTGCACCAGGAGGCTCAGCTCAACCTACAGAGTCTGCTGCAAGGTAAGAGAGTCAAGCTGCTGCACTTCAGCTCTGTGCTTCTCTAACCGTCTGCCTGCCTGCTTCTGGTCATCATGTGTTTTCCTTCAGTTTTTCTGGGTGTGTGTGTTTTGCATCGCCTTGCATGCGTGCCGTCTGCGAATACCCTCCACTTCCATTCCCGTCTTGTGTTTCCCAGAGCGTGGAAGAGAGGCAGTGTTTGTTTTTCTGCTCCTCTGAGCATCCCTGCGCCCGTCTCCCATCATTCCTCCTCTATTTCTGACTCATACTTTGGGATCCATTAGATTAATTTCCATTTGTTGAGAATACACACAGTCTCCCTTTCTTTTTTGCTTTTTTTCCCCATGCACTAAACGAATATGTCAGCATCACTCGTGACTTCTGTGCTACTGTAAGCGCATGCGACTGTACGTGGTTGAATTTCCCTCTTTTATGTCTTTCTTGTTTGATGTCAGCTATTAATACGTATCTGAGATGCTATTCTGTTTTAAGCCCAGCATCAGATCGACTGGGCAGCTGTGGCTTAAACAACAGTGAGTGGGTGGTCAGTGTTTACGAATGTGTGGCACTGTGCTATGTGCATAAACAGCAATTTGCCATGGCATATGCCTGTCTGCCATCCAGGGATGTAGCCAAATATAAAGACTTGGAGAGAGCAAGGAAAGTTTAGGAATCTGTTATTTCTAAACTTGATATTGAGAGAGACAGAATAAATATACTTGCTCCTTGTAACTTTAAGAAGACTGAAATTTGGACAAAGAGGAGGATTTGTGCAAATGATATTTATATTACAGAGATGTAAGGCCCTCATATCAAGAAGTGTTTCATCAATGGGATTAGGCAACACAGGTTCATTGGAAATATATGCTTCAGCGTGCATTTTTGTGAGACCACAAAATATATAGCGATTAACATACTTAATTATGCATTATAAAAGGTCATATTTTGGTTTTGGGGTCTCCAACAACAGGCTGATATGCATGAAAGGTCCAAAAACACTTTCATTGACTTATAATATGCATTTATTTTTACCTAATAATCCCAAAGACTCTCATATGGTTTGTTCAGTGATTCATTTGTTAAGGGTAAGGGTAAACTTTATTTGTCCTCGAGAGGAAATTTGTCCTGGGCGAGAAGGTACTACAATGTTGCTCTAAACACAGAACAAAATAAAACAAACAGAACAGTTAAGAACAAAAAAACATACATTTTTTCCCAAAATCCCTCCTTTGCATGAGGCTAATCTGCCGTGATTGGTCCAATGACTCATTCTGTTGTGATTGGTTGACTGCGTTCAGCACGAAACAGAGAGTAACGTCCACTGCGGTTATAAAGTAACACCGAGTACATATGAGAGGCCAATGCAGGAAAACATCAAAGCAATGCAGTTAACCATATACTCTGCTCTTAACCACAACCACAAGTAATAACAATGACACACATTCAGTATTAATCCACACTGGGGCAAAAGTTGAACTATTTTGAATATTGACAGCGCCGCGAGTGTGTAATAACAGCTGATGAATGCCATAGCAAAGACAAACGAGTTCAGAAATGCATTTAAATTGTTAAAGGAAGAAGCATGTGTCACTTTTTTTAACATGTTTTTTTATGCAATATGTGAATAGCCCATAAAAGTTTAACCTTAGAGAGACATTACAAGCACTGATCTATAAAAGATAAGTGATTACAAGCTGCGCTGAGCGATTAAGTTACAACACACAAATAAACACATATTACAACTACAAAAAATGAAGCAACAATTTTAATGACACTCACATGTTATGATCCGGAGGAAGAAGAAGCTGGTCCATATGAACTGGAACAGTTACTGACAAAGTCATATACATAAAAGTCTTTGCTGCTTCTTCCTTTAATAGCAAACGGCTGGCGAATCCCACTCTGCATGGTAGGTTATTGTATCAAAAATCTGAAAAATGGCAGGAACAAACACAGCACATGGTACTGTTGTTGAAAACGAACTTTAACCATTTATTATGCAGCTAAATCTTCATCTATCAGTGATCGTCATCTTCATGTGATGATCAGTTCCGTGATCCTCTAGTGTCTGGATGGAAAGGCGCATTCATGTAAGAACCAGAACTTTGTATTTGGTAATTGACGTCGATAATTGATGTTGATGCGTTCAAGCAAAAGATCCAAACCCAACACGATTCATTTATTCGACTCTGAGTCGACTACACGGCGCATTTTCAGATATAAACATCAGCTGAATGTTTTCATTCACTTAGAGCTGTGTTACACACTGCATGGAAGGTCATTTTCAAAAACCCATAATAGGGGCTCTTTAAATGTTTGACTGCAGTTTCTTGGTAAAATTAATGCTATGATGCAGTATGACACTAACAACTTACATAATTATATTTACAGGAACATATTGTTGATGAATAAAGGATATTTTGTGTAGAGTTCAAATAAATAGCGCCAACTACTTAGGAGTGTCTAGGAAGTATGATTGAATGTTTGCCTCACCTATATAGCTTCATATGGACAACTGTAAAGACATGGTCAGTTCATGCTCAGTAGCACACTGTAACGCATGGGTTAACAAAAGGAAGGCACGGGATCTCAGGATTATCAAAACACATATATTTATTTACAACACTTACGGAGATGAACACAGGAAGAACATAGTGTGAAGACAGACATCAACAGAACGAGAGAGACAGGTTGTGACAGTACCCCCCCCCCCTTTAAAACGAGTGCCCTCGCTCCTAAACAAAAGGAGGGGGTGAGAGGAGAGTCTGTGAGTGAGGAACTAGGAGAGGAATTGGAGGGCGTGGAACAGAGGAGGTGGCCAGGGAGGAGTCGCAGGAGAAAAGAGCCAGGAAAAGAGGTGAAGCAGGAGGACCCAGGACACAGCCAGGAGGACAGCCCAGGGTGGAGTCGACGGAAGTAGGAATTATGGAGGAGGAGTGGTTGCCAACTCCAGGGAGCCGACCGTGGGAGACGCTACACCTGGAGGTGGAGCCCAAGGAGCCAGGTGGAGCTGACGGTCCACGGAGGAGATGAGGGAGGAGAGAGCCAGCGTGGAGCCCTTGGGTCGGAGGGCCGACGCGGAGTCCGTAGCTCGGAGGGCAGAGAAGATGACGTCGGGCGACAACCTCTGGCCGGCAAAACAGGTGGGCAGGCTCGCAGAGATACCTCCACACATGCGGTTGGAGGGTGAGCTGGGGAACTGGCTGACTGTAGCCACACTGGAGAGGGCTGAATGGTTGTGGATGACGTCACCGGAGGTGAAGAAAGCGGGTCGGGTGGGGTGCTGCTCATGACCCTGGAATGAACGGGGCTAGAGGGCTTTCTGGGAACAGCGGGAGGGGCGCGACTTCTCTTTGGGAATGAACGGGGCTAGAGGGCTGTCTGGGAACAGCGGGAGGGGCGCGACTTCTCTCCAGAAGTCAATGAGCAGCATATCAGGGTTCAGGGCCAGCTCACCCTCTGCTGTGGGTTGATAGGTGGGACTCTTGCTCGGTCCCTCAATGTCCACCAGGACTCCCACATTCAGCGTTGTTGCCGGCTCACACACCTGGTCAGAGGGCTGGTCGAGCTCCTCCTGCTCGGTGGTGTTCAGCTCTGTCGCTCTCGATGGTGATGGCTCACACACCGCGGGTGGATCTCCGTCTGCAAGGGGCTCTGGCGTGCGCTCCTTGCAGATGGTTGGGCTGGTCACTGGGTCTGGAGTGGCACTGACGTCGAACAATGGTTGGTTCCTCGCCTGTGTCCACTCCACATAGGTGGCGAAATCGCCTCGAGGACCATCTTCGGACGACGGTGCTCTCCACGCGGTGTTCAAGTTGGAGTTGTAGGACCCGCAGAGCACGTCGTCCGGCCAGCTGGATCTTTTCGCTAGAAACAGGAAAGTTTCTATGGTCGTCGAGGCTGTTTTCCCCCTGCTTCATCATGATGATGAGGAATTCCGGAGTGTAGATTGAATCCATTGGGAAGAAGCACGAGGGAGATAAAAATAAAACACTGGGGGCAAAAAGACTATGAAAATAAAACACGACTATGAAAATAAAACACGCTGCAAAATTTTTCTTTGGTCCGGTATTATGTAACGCCTCGGTTCACAAAAGGAAGGCACGGGATCTCAGGATTATCAAAACACGTATATAAATTCACAACATCACGGAGATGAACACAGAAAGAACATGGCGTGAAGACAGACATCAACAGAACGAGAGAGACTGGTTGTGACACACAGTTTGTACGGTGTTGTATTTGTGATTCAGAGCACTCGGTTTGAGCACAGTTCCACTAAAGAGTTAAAAGCAATGTAAAGTCAAAGTAAAATTATGTGGTCACAGCGCATTTTTTTTCTGTTTGCTTAAAAAACTATTGATTGGTTTTAGGGAAGGGTCAGTGTTATACAAGGTAATCTGTACAAGCCCTGCCTTCTAGTAGACATGTACAAGAAGGATGTGTATCTGAAATGAACAATAAAATGTACCTTAATTAACACATTTCACATTTGCAAAAATAGACAGCGCCCTCTATTGATTTTTTTATCCGAAACGTACAACAAAATGTACCTATTTTACATTGTGAAATAATGTAGGCTGAGACATGTAATTCCAATGAGTCTGGGTTGGGATCAGAAGTAGAAGGGAACAGATTCCTGTTTACCCCTGGTGTTAAATGGTTTCTTTTGTTCATTTTCAATCACTTTCCTTTTTTTTTTGAGTTGATTGTCTTTGAATGTATGCTTTCAGTCTAATATTGTGACAATTAGCTTGTGCAATTTACATATGAACATGAAAAGAGACAACGGAAATGATAAGACAGCAGCAGCTTTTATTTGTGCTCTGATAGCTGCAAACCTACAGTACTTCAAATCTATAATCCTGTTTGGCTAACATGGTTCACCAACACATACTGTACAGTAATGTTTTAAAATGATCAGGTGGAGAGTAGGTGGACTTTAGTGGCTGTTTGAGCACATTCAACTGCATGAGCATTTCAACTATGAAAGCTACCAAATGCTTTTTAAACTGGCTCTGGAAGTGGTTAAAAGTAGTCAAGCTCAAATGCTTCAGAATACCTTTACAGTGTATACATCCATTTGTTATCACATAAAAAAGCTACTTCATACCTGGTGTAAACAGGACCAAAATGATATGCTTTCACAATAAATCATGGATTCTTTTTGAAATAATTTTGCTGACATTATCTTAGCTAAAAGACTAGTAAACAGAGGACATGAGGTCAGATTTAATGAACAAAGCCAATTAATGTGAGACTACAATCCCATAAAAGTGGCAACCGAAGTAGAAAGTTCTGCAGGTTACCTGCTGGCAATGCAAATTAAAGATCACGCAGCCAGATACGTGATAAATGATCATTTTTGTAATGAGCAAGCAAAGCCATTTATAATCAGGTGTGTGATTATATAGAAAAAACACTGGTGCAAGATTTAAATCTTGCTCTTGATTTGCAGACCTCAACTACTGCTGCAAAAAAAGATCTCAGGGCATAATCTTACATGTGCCAATGGGCTATATGCACAGCTAGGGTTTTTAGCCACTGATAAACGTCTGGTGAAAGCTTAATGTGACTATTTTCAGTTGCATAAGTTTCTTTTTACAGCCTCGATGGTGTAATGTAATTCAAATACAGTCAGGTTTTTTTTAGGTGTTAAAGCATACAATGAGATGAAAGGCTGTTTAAAGGTCCTTTGAATTTAAAATAAAGTTTTTAGGGTGTTAGTATGTCAGTTTTAAGGATATCTTTGTGTTACAAAAAAGTGACAAAATTTGTGTTTAGAAGATGCTAACCTGACATAAACATCCAAAGGTTACAGTTTGTCACTTCTGCCTCAATGGATCAACTATTTCTTTTCATGTCACCTCATACTTCATTTTCTTTTCAAATCTTGACCAATTAAATGCTCTCTACTATCTTTTTACTTCTCTCCCTGGCAGAGCTGTGATGAAACAAAATTCTATTGACGTTTTTTAAAAAGGGTAGGAGCTATACTATGTCCTACTCTCGCTTCATGTTTCAGTTGAGATTACATCACACATCGAATAAAAATGCATGTGTCAAAGCACTTCATGGGAACTTTAAATGCAAACGCCGAAACTCCATAGAAAATACTGTGGTAAATTTAATTTCCATATTTTAAAGACATGCATGGAACAGTGGAATTTAATTCAGTGCTTCTTGTCTGGACTAATACACACTTTTTAATGAATCTCAGTCAGGCAGTGAAAATCACTGATTTTAAATGAAATCAGATTCTAAACATGACGATTCTGTAATGGCATGACATTTCACCAGAAGTGCTTGAGCTGGCTGACTGAAAATTAAAACACTGCGTAGGTATACCCTGATGCAGTTTACTTTAATCGATCTGTTACACTTTGATCCTTTTTAAATATCTAAAATTATATAATACATGTTGCAGTAGATTCATTTCATGGTTAAAACAATATTTGATAGGAAAACACTGTGAGCAAAGATCTTATCTTTTGCTTTTATATGCATATGTTAGCAAACTAAAGGGCTTAGCAACAATGAAGAGATCAGACATCTACAGCACTAAGCTAATCAGTGACACTGTACCAATACTCCCTCATACTTAAATCTGATTTGTTTTCTGTTATGAATGAGAAACAAAGAGCAAACAGAAAATAGACCAGACAAAAAGTAACCAAATTGACAAGAAAGGAAGCATTGTTGCTCTTGGACTCTTCCATTCCTCTACTGCATACAAAAGACGAGGAGTGACCCATATTTAATAAATGGGTGGTTTTCAGTGAGCATCTTGTTAGGCGATGCTTTGAGGTCATTCATGACCACTCATACGTGCTTGAGTGGTTGGCATCTTGTCTAGGCGAGCCATTTGATTGGCTAATAAGAATGGAGTTTTTTGAGTCCCATTAGTTTTACTGACTGGCTCAGGTCAGGGGGAAGAAAAGAAGGAGGGGGGATACACCGTGTGTTTGAAAATACCTCCACACACATATACACACTCATTCAGTCACACTGCTGCAACTGCTACCCTCCGCCATATATCATCTTTGAAGTTTTGATTTTGGTCTTTTCCACGGGAGGCTTGTATGAATGGTAAGTTCTGGCACTTTGTGTTAGCACTTTATTCTCTGTAGGTTGGAATGTAGATACATTTATCTTGCAATTTAAAATTGCAATCATTTTCAAAAGATTTTTTCAACAATTTTGAGAAACATTTAAATTTAATTGATTTATATTTTAATAAATTTGAATCCTTTCTGACCCAGCATCTGTTTCAATGAAAATCACGTGTCAGGTCATGTTGTTGTGTTTAGTTTTATTGCTTCCAAATCAAAGAATATTGAGTATAGAATAAATAATGTTAAAGAATATTGACATTTTATTTGGTCTCATTTATGGAAGCCTTAAGAACAGGGAAAATGTATTTCTAAGTTTTTTTTTGAAACATAATTCAGGTCTGAATTTAATTTTATTTTATTTTTAAAATAAAATTTAGTCTATTCGTTTCCTGATATTTTTGTTGGTGATTTTTCTGCAGTCACAGCACTGGATTTCAGTGTCAACTACTATCAATTTAATTACTTTAATATATTCTTGCTTAAAAAAGATTCCTTCTTTATATTAACTTTTATTAACCCCAAATGGTAGTGGATAGTAGGAAGTTGCTGGTCTAATACAGCAAAGTGTTTACAATGTGAGTATAGTTATTTATATTAAACAGGAATCTGCTGTGTGGTTTGAGTCTTCAATGCTTTGCATGTTGGCCAATTACAGCTGTTAACACATAGTATATTCAAAAAGGCGGCAACATCAAAAATACAAAAATGCCAATTTATTAAATTAAAAAAACTAACACAAAGCGTGGAACGTTTCGAGCACACCAGCTCTATATCAGACAGTGTTCACAATATGTTGCTCTTTTTTATACACTTCAAGATCACAGGAATCATACATTATCTCACAAAAAAAGAAAACAAAAACACATTTATAAATTATACAACTTACATATTCAAAATGAAAATATGGAAACAAACCCTTAGAATACATCACAAAATAAAGAAAAAAATGTCACAAAATATAAGAAGTACAACAAAATATAGCCGAAAAACCTTTACCCAAACAACTAGTTAAACATAAAAAAAAGAATGAATATCTAACTCCTCATTTAAACCTCTTGAAGTCAACGTATCTAAAGTGAAAATTCAAAGGCCACATGTTGTAACAGCAATTTATTAAGAGCTCCCCCTGAAAGGGACATTTAACAACTTCAATCCCTAGAGTGGAGACAGAATATCTCATAACAAGAAAATGCTGTGCAACCGCACTAGGATCATTATGTTGAATAGCGCATCGATGTCGCATCGCATCTTACCGACATACAGTAGCATAACCACACGGGCACTGCAACATATAGATTACGTTAGCTGTCTTGCACAAAATAGTGCCTCAAAGTTTTTTTGCTGTATGGGGATGTGTAAAAGTTGATGTATGTGAAATTGCATTGTTGACAATATACAAAGTATATTATCTTAAAAATGCAGAGCGGGTTTTAGATCAGCATTTATGTTACTTATACAGCTGTTGGAAAATAGCCAATGTGTCTTTTCATATTTTACATATCAGATGACGTCCATCAGTCTTTACAATGCATTCAGCACAAGTGTTTAACTTAAGGTCTGAGGTTGGAGGATTATATTTCATTAGCGTGTCGATTTAAAAGCCATCTGGTCAAGCATCATTCCTCAAACAGGACAGCATAACAGATAAATGCTACCACATATTCAGAAGTTATGCTTGTCTTGCTGCAAACTCACTCATTCTAGTGGAGGTTTAAGATTTCAGCTTGTGCTGGGCTCTGCTCTGTCCCAGCATGTGAAGAGGACTCAACGAGGCTAAACTTGGGGCTTGAGGCTATTGTTGACTCCGGAGGTATGCCATTGTCTTAGACAGCTCACCATTGCTAGGCAACCCCAAGTCTAAGAGTGCGGCATCCTGGCTCAGAAAAAAGAAGGAGCATGTTTTTGTATGTGTGTTTTTGAGTATATAGAGGAGGGGTTAAAGGGAATGTTTTGGGGGATTAAGATGGCTACAAGAATGGGGTGGGGTCTTGTGAGGGAGTCCTGGGAATGAATGTAATGATAATCATTCTGTTTACAACAGCCACAGGGAACATTTCTGATGGGAGATTTCATCCATTGATTTCAGTGCCTTATAGAGCTGTTGCTAACTCTAAAACTAGCACATTGTGTCTGTGTCTCAGATTTCGAGGAGCAGTTGTATGATAACAGAGTGACAGGACAGACATTCAAACACCCTTCCTCTCAGAGCTCGGAGGACACATCAACAACTCTCAGCCGGTCACCTTCCTCACTCAACAACAAGAAGACGGAGTTCGTGTTTGTGGTAACTACTTGTATGCTGCGTTATTAGATTTTATAAAGTACAAGGTAACACTTTAGAATAATCATCCATTAGTTCATGTATTTACGAACATTAACTAAGTATGAATAGACCTTGTTAATCATAGTTTAACATTTACTAATGCACTATTAAAATCCAAAGATGTGCTTGTTAACATTAGTTAATGCACCGTGAGTTAACATGAACTAAGATGAATTAATGTTATTGAACTTAAATAACATTACCTAACGTTAACAAAAATGAATGAATACCTTATTAAATGTACAACTAATTGTTTGGTCATGCTAGGGCTGGGCAGTTTGGCCTAAAATCTAAATCTCGATCAATTGGACATTTTACTCAATTACGATTAATGATAAATTATTTTATTTATTTATACATTTTTTTGCAAGTTTTGCACAGTTAATATGCTCACATTTTACAAGTGAGAGATTTTTGAATGCAGGATGCAATACTTGACCTTAAGATAATTGAAAGAAGCACACACTACGTACTATCTATGATTATTTATTCATTCTTTCATTCATTCATTTATTCATTCATTCTTTTTCTTTTCGGCTTAGTCCCTTTATTAATCCGGAGTCGCCACAGTGAAATGAACCGCCAACTTATCCAGCATGTTTTACGCAGCGGATGCCCTTTCAGCCACAACCCATCTCTGTGAAACATCCATACACTCTCATTTGATTATTCATTGAACAACGTTGAAATTAAAACACATTGAACAACTGAAATTAAAACACAAGTTGCAGAAAACGAACAGTTACCCTTTTCTTATAAATAACTTCAGCGTCAGCGTCAGCCATGGCAAGGGCTTTGAGACTGCGTGAAGGCTGTGCCGGATCATGTGTCTTATCATACACCTGGCGCAATAAGGTGCAAGATGTGTTTGGTGCGATGTGTTGCTTTTTTTAGACCAGTGCAATCCTAATTTCCATGTCTTGCCACACATTCATGTTTTGTCACAAAATCAGTTTGCACCACTTCGTGGACTGGATGGTTGTGCCAAGCTAGAAAGGAGGTGTGTTAAGGTGAATTGTTGGTGTGTTGCTATTTTGAGGAACTAAAATAGAATGTACAATTGACCAACTGAAAGCAGGTCCAGCGCAGAGCGCGTTAGTTGTGTTCCTTAAACCATACACATTGCTTAATACACACAGGATGTACAGCAATACACAAATATTTATACAAATGAAAAAGAATTAAAGGATTAAAATGTTACAATAATTATTATTTTCTACATAAATATAAAAACCACTGCCTCCATGCCTTTTTCATATTGGGGGGGGGGGGGGGGGGGGGGGGGGGGGGGGGGTTTTTGTTATTGGGGCTTTTTCAGTTTATTCATGACAATTTGCATTTGTATAATGTTATTATTATTAGCAGAATTATTTATTGTATGTTTAATAAAAACAAGCGTAGATTTGTCCACCTGTCGGGTTTTGGACCATATGGGGCATAAGAACAAGACATGTGTTCGGATATAACTGTAAATTAGAACTGAATTTAAAAATAGTTTTGAAACAAATATTTGTGCTTAACAAACAAAATTAACTATGTAGGCTAATGGATGTCTTCAGTGGTGTGCGCACAACACCGTTTTCTTATCAGAATCAGAATCAGTTTTATTGCCAAGTGTGCTTCACACACACAAGGAATTTGTTTTGGCAACAGAAGATTCCAGTGTACATAAAGTGTGAGTGACAACACAAAATTAAATACAAGAAAAGAAAAGGCAATAAACATTAAACATTAAACAGAGATGCAGTTAGTCAAAAAGATCTGGATGTTGAGTTGTATGTACAGATATGCTGTAAATATACAGGTTATAAGGTGCTGTGTACAAGTGGTTATGAGAAAGTATTGCACGTTTATTGCACAGTAGGGGAATATTTAACTGTTCATGAGGTAGATGGCCTGAGGAAAGAAACTGTTCCTGTGTCTGGCTGTTTTTGTGCTTGGTGCTCTGCAGCGCCGACCAGACTTATCAAGGAAAGTAAAGAGTAAAGAGAAAGTAAAGAGGCTGAATGGAGGAGGCTTGTTCTTTATCCTCGAGCTGCGGATGATCTGTTTAACTGTTTTCTCGCCAGTGAAGTGTTCAGTTTTTACACTTATAAAGTCCGCCATGTAAATAGCAAATGTGCCATGGCTCGAGCAACTGACTCTTAAAGAGAATGGGAGATGAGACATGCGCCTGGTAGATCATGCGCCGGAAACACCCTTAGTGCTTTAGACTTTGCGTGTAAATCATTAAAATAGAACACCATATAAGTGCGCTCGATGCAAAAGTATAAACAGAGCATGGTCATGGTCGACTCCACACACAGTAGGGAAATAAATAGGAAAACATATAAATGGAAAAATTAGATTGATTACAGGTTCTGAATGCCGATTTCTATTACTTTTTGATTAATCACCCAGTCCTAGTTCATGTTAGTAATTACATTTACTAACATTAATTAGTTGACCCTTTTTTAAGGTGTTACCACTTACAAAATTATTAACTAGTCAGTAACTAATAGATACTGAATTCAGACTTGTGTTCCACAAACAAATGAATTTGCTTCTTGCAAAGCATTAATGTTTTGTGTAAAGTCTGCAAATCTAATTAAATGTGGTTTGTCCCCTGAGTGAAAACAGCTACAGGCTTCTCTGAGTTGGTGGTTTTATGTACGTAAACAAACAGAAGCTTAACAATCTTTTTAAATCAGCTACTAAAAAAACTCAAAATTCTAAGCCATTGAATTCAATGATTATAAAGCAAAATTAAAGAGTTACTTTACCCAAAAACGAGAATCCAGGCATTATTAACTCACTCTTTACTTGTTTTAAACCTTTATGAGTTTCAGTTTTCAGTTGAACACAAAAGGAAATAGTTTGAAGAAAGCTGAAAACCTGTAACCATTGACTTTCATAGTATTTGTTATTCCCACTGGCATCACGTTGGCGCAGTGGGTAACACGGTCGCTGGTTCGAGCCCCAGCTGGGTCAATTGGCATTTCTTTGTAGAGTTTGCATGTTCTCCCCGTGTTGGCGTGGGTTTCCTCCGGATGCTCCAGTTTCCCCCACAGTCCAAAGACATGTGCTATAGGTGAATTGCCTAAGCTAAATTGGCCGTAGTGTATGTTTGTGAATGCAAGAGTGTATGGGTGTTTTCCAGTGTTGGGTTGTGGCTGGAAGGGCATCCGCTGCGTAAAACATATGCTGGATAAGTTGGCGGTTCATTCTGTTGTGGCAACCCCTAATTAATAAAGGGATTCAGCTGAAAAGAAAATGAACGAATGAGTAAATGAATGAATGAATGAATGAATGAATTTTATTCCTACTATGCAATCAATGGTTACAGGTCTTCAGCTTTCTTCAAAATATATTTTTTTATGTTCAAGGCTTGGATTCACTTGATGGTGCAGTAAATAATAAGTAAATTATCCTTTGACATATACCAGTCATTGACATATAGCAGTTCCTCTGAACATGCAGATTCATACTGCAGAATTCAACTTTGAATTAAAACACAATAATACAAGTCATCACAACTGCAAAATTAGCAATTAATCATTAAGTATTTTATATGCATACTATCATTTTCTCTTTCTTTTATCTGTAGCCTGCAAATAAGCAGGTGTGTGAGGATGAGACCACAACTTTAGGGGTCCGGGCGCAGGACCCGAGCCCTTGCGCTTCAGAGAAGTCTCTTCTAGGCTGGAACGCTGCACTGAGCCCACCTGTTGCAGAGAAACCTCGCTGGTACCTGGGCCGACAAACTCCAGCTCAGCTTGCACCCATTGAGATCACAGGTAAGGTTGACTTAGCACATTATTGAGTATTTATCTATCTTCCTAGATTCTAACAAATCTTGACTGTTTGGAGGTTTAGTTTATGTTGATGAGTACTTTGGTACTAAATGATTGACAGCATTTTTTCAGTTATTAGTGGTACTGATGATTCTTATGAATGGATATTATTAGATAAACATTTTCATTATGTACCACTGGTGTTCTGTTAAATTTGAGAAAGAAATTCAGGCATGACATATTGTAACAGTGGTGTTTCACCAACAAGAAATGTCATTAAAATGGTTCTAGGTTACTTGAAATAGTGCTGGATGTTTTTGATCTTGCAAATCATACTTATCATCAGCATCATCACACACAACCACATATCTCAGTTTCTATACTCGTTCTCACCCAAGAGCTTACATAACTTAAAAGATTGCTTGCATTCACGTTTGATAAAGAAAAGTTGCTTTTAATTTACTTACCCTCAGGTCATCCAAGATGTAAACTTTGATCCAAGACTTTGAGCTGAAACTGTGGTTCTTCTTGTGGTTATTCATAAAATGTCAATGGCTACCAGCACCCTGAGAGCAAAAACCAAAACAAAACAAAAATTTTTACAGATAGATAAATGTAATACCCATGGTTCATGCCAATACACTAAGGTCTTACTAAACAAAATAAATTAGTCCGTGCAAGAAAAAGCCATGAAGTTCATTAATGAGAACTTAGAAAGGTACGAGACACACCAAGTCACTGGTTGGCCATTGGGCTCCATCGGTCAGGCTAGTTGGTTTGGTTTGTACCACGCGTTGCCTCTCATTGAGTTATTGTTGGAGCTTGTTGGCCTGATTCAGCATGTTGTATCGGTGTTGGTCATTGTCTGAAGAGAGCACTCTGATTGGTTATTCGGCAACGAATCAGAACACAAGTGTAATGTAATAAAGTTACGTGGCAAGTAAACAATTCAAGATAGGAAAG
The DNA here is from genome assembly GCA_903798205.1 of Danio tinwini. Taxonomy (NCBI): domain Eukaryota; kingdom Metazoa; phylum Chordata; class Actinopteri; order Cypriniformes; family Danionidae; genus Danio; species Danio tinwini. Next base: position 4,815,038 of record CAIGQZ010033024.1, read on the forward strand.
GTCACAACCAGGCCAACTTTAATTTCACTACATTTATGAAATATGTGCAAACAATATGGATTATTAGATTATCTGTGTCGACAGCAAGAAGGTCGCTGGTTTGAGTCCTGGCTGGGCAGTTGGCATTTCTGTGAGGAGTCTGCATGTTCTTCCTGTGATCGTGTGGGTTTCCTCTGGGTGCTACGGTTTCCCCCAAATTCCAAAGAGGAATTAAATAAACTTAATTGTCCGGATGTGTGTGAATGTGAGAGTGTATGGGTGTTTCCCAGTACTGGGTTGCAGCTTCATTCCACTGTGGCAAACCTTGATGAATAAAGGGACTAAACCAAAGGAAAATGAATGAACGAATGACAACCTGTGTGATGACAGTTCAGACCAATGTGCTTCAGATGATGTATGATTGATACAATTTGGGAAAAATGTATTGACTTGCTCAGTAGTTTTTCCAACAATGCATTGTGCTATTGTAGTGAACTGAGGGTGCTTTCACACTAGCACTTTTGGTCCACACTCGGGTTCGTTTGACATCAGAGTATATTACGTTTAGCTAGTGTGAACGTGTCTTCTGAACTCAAGAGTGCACCAATGAACCAGACCTGAAAGAGGTGGCCTGGGGTACGATTCACGCAAACTCTGGTCCGATTCACTTCTGGTATGAATGCAATCCTACCAAATAACGGAAGTGAACCACCAACAGTACAACAAACTATTATTTTCATGACGTTCATTCACGTGTGTGTGTGTGTGTGTCTGTGTGTGTGTGTGTGTCTGTGTATCACATACTGTACCTTGGTAATAAGCATGACTGAGCGGGGGCAAACACAGTGATAATGTCTGCTTGTCTCAAAAACAGCTTCTGCAGACATCGCATTATGTTCTGAACGTTTATAATACTTTTGCAGCAGATAGACGAGAGTTGCTTTCTCTATGTCCAAAACCAAAAGATTCTGAAAAAAGCGAAACAACCGTGATGTGAGAACGTCTTTCCATTTTGGCGCTTTGCTTTCGTGTCCGTCACCTAGCAACAGCAGTACACAAAACAGCGGCTTGATGACGCAAGTGTACCAGGGTTCAAAAGGAAAAAAGACAGTGTGAACACAAACCAACTGAGAAGATGGCAAGGGGAGACAATCGAACTTGGGTATGGTCCAGGCAATTGAAATAGTGTAAAAGCACCCTGAGTCGTGTTCATTAAATCTCAAGTCACTGACTTTTTTATGAAACACTAAGGAAGGACCACAGTTTCAGCTAAAAGTCTTTAATGCTGTGCTAAAAAAGGTTCAATTACATCATGGATGTAGATTAATAGCTAGTTTTAATGTTGGGATGAACCCTAATTTTATCTCTCAAACTGTTACAAAAAATACATAAGCTCTCTTGTTGTAGTGGTGCTCTTGCTCTCTTACCTTCTCTGTGTGTCTCAGCTGTCCTACACCCATCTCTTTAAATATCTATCTTGACTACCTTGCTGTTCCCCTCTCTGCCCTAGACATAGTAGAGAAGTGGTGGGATCTGTAAACAGATAATTCTGTGCTTGGCCAGCCTAGAGTCTGATTCCCAAAGTAGTGCTGCTCTTCACTCGCTAAAGATAATGAACAGGTAGCTGTTGCCATGGCAACATGCAGCTCTCCCTCCTTCTCTTTGCTAGGAGGTGCAGAAAAAGCTGCATAGAGTGAGAGACAGACAGAGAAAGAGTGAGTGAGTGAGTGAGTGAGTAAGAGAGAACTGTAGCGGTTGGGTGGGAGCAACAGGGATGGATGAAGATTTTTTCACCACCTTTTTGTTGTTTTTTTCATGAATGAAACTTGTCACATGTTGGGAGGTAATGAGGTTTCATTGGGTGTTTTTCGGAGAGCTGTTTTCTGAGAAACAAAAGGGGTATGCATGTAAAGATCATAGTGAGAACTGGGATTAATTAGCCCATTATGTTCAGTTTCTTTCATCATTGTGGAATGGTGGACCATTTATCACAGCACTCCCGCCTGCACTGGGTGTTTAAACATTTTAAACAACTAATTCAGTGCAGTTGTTGAAAACACATCAGCATTGTATTGTCCCATACAAATCAAAGAATGCTACATAGATCTTTCATTGAATAATGCTTTGCTTAGTCAATATCCAGCTCTTATTTTGATGTATTTTCCAGTGTCCATTGTCTGATTTTATTTCTTCAGATCAATCAGGCACCATGATTCAATCTTCAGCTAACCATCTATCTCATGTTGGCTACTGCTTTTTTCCATAATGTACTTTTTCATAGATTTAGCAAATTGCTTGTCATTGCCTTTACTTAAATCTGATAAGGTAGTCATGGCTTATGCTTTTCAGTCAATCATAACATGCAAAGAATAGCATAACTTCTATAATAATCATTAAATTAACATAATTTATTTATCTGAAGACTGTCAGTTAGCCTGACAGTTGGTATCTCATATCTTGCCTCAGGCCAGAGCTTTGATAAGCACGCCGCACGGCACAGCGAACTGCGGGCCACCATTAGAACTGATTCAGCGGTCAACCCAAAAACCATTCGCCGCCCGAGGAGTGTGGTTGCAGGCCCTGATGTCACGCTGCACTGCCAAGGTGACTAAAAGGAAGTTAGAATGTAAAAGGAAATTAATGGGAAAAGGACAATGGGCACTGACCAATCAATTCTACCAGAAATAATTTGTAAATCTAAAAACTAATGTTTGACTTGCCACACAGAAGATTTTCACACAGATTGCAGTTTTAGTTAAGAATGTTCCGAATTCAGATTCTTTACAAATTCATGTTAATAATGCACTAACTTCTATTTTTTAAACATTTCTTATTATTTTGTCTTTAGGGGACAGCAAAATTCTTGCTGTTGATTTAATACAAGGTGCCTGTTCCCCTGGATCATCTCAACCTAGATCTTTGGAGCCTACCACAGAGAATACAGGCCAACAGCATATTCCTCTTCGAAAGACTCAGAGTGACCTGGAGTACAGCATACCCCCATCCCCAAAGACCCCATCAGGCATGATGGATCATGCCACTCTAATGTGCCCAAGCCCTTCCTGGAATGGCCCAAAAGGTTCTACTTTCTCTCCCTCCTGGAATGACTCCTACAACTATGCCTTGGTTACCAGCCCTGCTTCCAAGCAGCCAGTGACTAAAACTGCAATGTTAACACCTGGAGGTGATGGAGGTGGACTAATCTGTCCATCTCAGACTAGTTCAGGCCTCTCCATGAGTTCAGGGTCACACTCTAGTTCTTTCACCTCCATCTCCGAACCATGTGGCCACAGAGTATACACAGTGTCCACACAGGGCAGTGGAGTTGTTACAGGGAAAGGGAAAGAGACTGAGGTGGCAGCTTCTTCTACAGTCACTAGAAATAGCAAAAGTAAGCAGGAAAAGAGATCAGCCCGATCCGATGTCTTTAGGTTCCGTGAGCGTTCACTTTCAACACCAACAGACTCTGGATCATTTTGCTCAGCAGATAATATATGTTCTCCAGGTGAGGCTGTCTCTGTTGTTCCAGAGGGTGAAAGTTATGCCTTGCTCTATCCGAGCAACAGTTCGGAGGATAGCACGAGCACTGATAATGTTTCTGTGACCACAGGTTCAGACTTTCTTCCTGATGGTCGACTGAGGTCACGTTCACGCAGTATCTCACTAAAGAAATCTAAGAAAAAGCCACCACCTCCTGTACGTAGTGTATCCCTGATGAAAAACCTATCAGAGATCAGAGGAATGGGCTCCTACCACAACGAAGGACACTTCAGGGACGGCAGACCTAAGAGTCTTTTTATTCCACGAGATATTCAAGATTCATTCCAGCCTGAGTTTCTAATTGCCAAGCCTGAGAATGACACAGATCAGGCTCATAGCAGCTTAGAGACATCTTCTGATATTTCTCAACCTGCTGAAAGAGAAACAGAGCTTGGGTTTCCTCCTCATTGGCAGCTCAATGAGTGGAAGTCCAACAATGATCCTTACCGCTCATTGTCAGGTTCAAGCACAGCCACAGGTACCACAGTCATTGAGTGCATGAAAGTGCGGGGAAGTTCAGAATCTCTGAATTCACCCTCAACTTCAAGAGCCACATCTCCATCTCAGCTGTCAATTGAGGCTGAGACCAAGGTATCCCCTTTTAAACCACCATGCCTCATGTCACCATCTAGTGGCTACTCTAGCCAGTCTGAAACTCCAACGCCAACTATATCAAACACCCTCCTTACTGGACCTTCTCCAGTAGGCTGCAAGATGCGGCCAAAGATTCCAGAGCGTAAATCTTCCCTACCAGCTTCTGCAAAGGACAAATCACGCTCACGTCTTTCATTTGAACTACCCGCAAGCGCTCAATTGGATCTGTCCTTTGTCAAACCCAAGCCTAAAGCCAGTAGACGTCACTCTGACACATCTACAGCCAACAAACCAGGTAAACTAAGCCCCAGTCAGTCTTCACTGCCTATGGTAACCACAACAGATTTGCGAAATATCCGCCTTCGTTCAGTAAGCCGCTCAGAACTTGAGGACAGTCCTGATGGCTCCTCTGACATTATAGAAGAGGAGCAAAGTCGAGATCTCAGCCCTCCTATCACCCCTTCTAATACAAAACAATCAAAGCCACCAGTAGCAATGAAGCCACCTCTCCCTAAGCGACCCATAAACTTAACACTTAAATCTCCCTCATCCTCCCCATTGACACCTGAATCTCCTCCATCTTCCCCTGTAGCCCGACCCATGCCTGTTGGTAATATTTATATGGTTGTAAGAAAACCCAAACCTAAGAGACCTGCTCAGGCATCACTCAGCACGTCTGCAATAGCCCCACAAGAGCCATTCCGCAGCCATGTATCCCTTCTTCCAGAGTATGACCTGGAGCATGGGATTCCCATCGAAGAAGATCTTCCATCCCCAAGTACCCCAGAAAGAGAGGACAAAAGTAAAACTCTTCCAAGTAGAATGACAATATCTTGTTTGTCAGAATTAGACAAAAGGAAGCCTAAGGTACCACCGCCAGTACCAAAAAAACCCAGTGTTCTACTACTTCCCTCTCCAAGCATCCAGACCAATGGTGGGGCAGAGAGGCAAACTCTACTTTCAGAAAGCATCTCTCAGTCACCTACTGGTACATCAGCATCTGAGATTGAGGGAGATTTGCTTAAAGATGAAGAGCAAGATGATTCTGTCAAGCAAGTTTCACATGAAAACCACCAGATTCCTGAAAGTTATGAGATCTTTGGGAATCAGGAGAATGATGTAGTAGTTGAAGAATACAGTTCAGAAGACAGATGTTCTCATCATTTTTTGGAAAGGGAGACACCTCCAGCAGATATAGTAACAGGTTAAACATTTGCTAATATTTCCAGCTACGCTCAGGAAATAAAATCAGTGTTTAATAGTTTAAAACCAAAGCCATTTTTATCAGTGTGCAAGAATGTATTATACCTATGCGTATTATAATGAAATCGTTTTGCTCCACAGAAACTTACACAGAAACAGAAATACTGGAAGAGAACAACTCTGCAGTTGACAAGACTGAACTACACATTACAGAGGAAACAGAGGATGAAGTATTTGTCAACACACCGACAACTCACACCACTGAAGATCTCTTCACCATTATACACAGGTATGTCATTTGCAGTTAACTTTCATTGAGTTATTCCTGTACTTCATGTCAGGGGCCATGTTTTCTAATGCAGAGGTCACCAAGTAGGTATTTGATTTTCTCTGTCTGATTTAAAAATATGAATTGTCCCAGGGAACACAGAAAATGTGCACCTAAGTGATTGAGTACCAAATTGAAAACTCAGTTTTGCAGCTTAAGATCATTATTTTTTTGGCTGATTTGGACATAAGGTTTTAGCTTTTGGAAAGGAATAGCTGTAAGTAAAGGGGTGCCCTTGCTAGATAAGTATGTCACAAAGAATGCAGCACAATAATTTACCATGGTGATAAGGTGTCCTGTTCCTGGAAAGCTACCATTTTGCAAATTCCAGTTCAAACACACCTAAACCAACTAATCAATGTGTTCAGGAATACTTAATATTTAATATTTGGTGTTAATTGATACTGTTATTCTAACATTTCTATTGTTCTGCATTTCCTAGGTCAAAGAGAAAAGTTCTTGGTCGAAAGGAACCAACCGATTCTTTTGGAAGAAGTCAGTGTCTGGTCTCGCCTGTGAAAAGCAGTAGTACAGACCTCAGAACTCTGGGCCTTGGGACTACACCTCGGTCAAGTTCACGAAATGAAAACTTTATGGCTCTCCTTCAAAAGAGGAGCAGCAAGGCTAGCAGTGGGACCAGAGTTTCTGCCATGGAGTTGCTGAAGAGCACAAACCCTTTGGCACGACGAGTCACAGAGTTCTCTCAGTCACAACCAGATGGGAGTGCAATGAACACATCAAAACCACCTTCACAGGATCAGTGATTCCACTTGTACAGAACCACATGCTGGAAACCAATATGGCTGGATTTCCGTTATGCTCTACTGTCCATCTAAATGGTTTCATCATCAAAGACCTTATGCTGAAGGACTTTCAGTGGTTTTGAGTTGCTGCTTTCAGGCAAGGGGATCACATTTGATGGTTTAAAATTGTTGTGGAGTATTGAGAGTAGTAAAGGAATCTGAGCCCGCCACTGCTAAACAAATTTGATGTAGAAATCTGCAATTCTGGAAATATAAGAGTGAAACAATGTATTTTCAGACTTTTTAGGACCCAGCCTATATTTGTGGCCAAAGTATGCTCTGTCCATTTCAGTGGTGGACCATAAAGTGTCTTAGTAGGATAATTGTGTATTAAAAGACTGCACAAACTCGCACAGGCAGAGGAGTGTAAACATTCCACAGAGGTTGTAAGCAAGGTCTGGTACCCCTTAAATTGAAGCACTTTCACCAGTACAGGAAGTAGTTTACAAGACAAAAAGCTATATTTTTTATTTTCTCTTTTTTTTCAAAAGATATGAAAGGCCATATAAATGTATTATTGAGTTTATTTAATCTGTACAAATATATGTATACCATATATATATATACACACACAAAAATGTAACTGCTTGATCAAAGATGCAAAGGAAACACAGCTGTCCCTGACTGTGACTATTCTTGGGAAACTGCCTATTATTTTATCACTCACAGCACACAACAGATTGAAGTGGTCATTTTGAACCATCATCATGCAATATACCCGAACCCTTGTTTAAAGATCTTCTCGCACTTCTCGATCTTGTGCACAGCACAAATCCACAACAAATCAACATTCACACAGAAAACAATAATCTTTTAAAGGGGTAATTGTGGATGGTACAAAATGAGGGAACAGCACAGAAAGGGGGCTACAGAAGAGGGGCAAGTAATTGTTACCTTGGGATGGGTACCAAAACTCTGTACTTTATCTGTATCGGTGCTACATTATAAAAGATCAAAATATCAATAAGCTCTGACGTTAACCGTTTCTACTATCAGTACTGGAGAATTAATGCTGAATAAACATTACTTACAGTAGCATAATTTAACTAACCAACCTTTTCTAATTTACGTTAATTGATATTCATCTGCACAGTTGGCACATGAGAAATGCTTGTGTTTCCGGCGAGCGGGTCAAGTATAAAAGCCTTCACAGTTCTCGGCTGTGTGCACCCACTCAGTGGAGGCTCGCGATAAGCGCACACACATAGCTTGCAACACACACAGCTCGTAAGCTTGCGGACTGAACCAAACGGGTTGTATTTTCCGAGTGGACAGCGGCAATGCCCATTGCAACTAACGCAACCAGTAGTTTCCTTGAATAAGCGGAAACGCAAGAAATCTGGCTAAGTGAAAGTATCTTTCAAAGGGTCATTACTGCAAAAAGTTTTTGACTGCCTAGCTACTAATGGTAACATTATGTCATCCTTTGTTATGCCAGCAGTCAATCACCTAAATTAGTATAAGTTAATATTAATAGTTAAATAAACACATTCGGTTACAATGAAAACAGCATTTCTTTTTGCAGTAGCCTAAATAAATCTTAAACATTAAAAATGCATCAGCTGTATTTACAAAAATAGCATATGAATAGCCTGATAATAAACTATGCTTATCAAGAAATTATAAAAAACAAAACTGCTTATTTTTACATTGCAAGATGCTCCATAACTGTATTAAAAACACAGTTAACTCCCAAGACACTGTTAACTCATTTTTGTGAATGTGTTAATATAAAAAATCATAAACCTTATCTCATTTAACTGCATTTTGCAACTCAAAGAGGGTATTTTCAACTGCAGGGACACAATAAACCAAGAGAGATCCTGACTTCTGCCAGAAAAATGGTTAAAAACTGAGAATAATTTTCTTTCACAAAGAGTACATTCCTTTACCGGGAAAAAAAACTATTAATTTGTTTTACAATTATTGGTTTCATTTCATTTAACATTAAAACATATTAATAAAATGAAGTGTTAATTCTGTTCATCTACAAAATGTACCGATAAGAGAACTGTTAAAATACCGAACTGATGGTACTGTGGTATCAATAAAAGTAGTAATACCATTAAAATCCTAACAATACCCATCCCTATAAACATTTTTTATTAGTTATTGGTTTTGTTCTGGCAGTCATTCATGTCATGTCTCTCAGTGGTTTCTTTGCAATTCAGGAAACCCATCATGGCTACTGATTCAAGTGTATCATCTCATAAAGCAGGGCTGCTCAAGCCTGTTCCTGAAGATCTACCTTTCTGCAAAGTTTAGCTCCAACCCTGATCAAACACACCTGAACCAATTAATTAGGACCTGAACTGCACCTGATCATTTCAGGCAGGTCTATTTGATATGGATTGCAACTGAAATCTGCAGGAAGGTAGATCTCCAGGAACAGGGTTGAGCACCCTTGTCATACAGAGATTTGACTCGACAACACACAGTATCGATAGAGATTTGCTGAGACCTATTTACGGTAAAGCAGAGCTGATTTAAACAGTATATACCTTGCCTCTATATCAGGCAATGCAAAGTCCAGATCACCTCCATTCAATCCAAGTGCAAAGCTTCTCACTTTACGTCCATTTCAAACTATGCATCAGATTTTTATCAGACCTGTCCTTCTGCCAACACTGGCAGTCAAAGCCTGTGAATGTTAGGAAAGGGTGAGACAGAGCTCAACAGTGTTACGTTTAGATTCAACTTTTGACCAAAAAGGAATATAGTAGAAAATACTTTTTTTTTTTAAATGGTTGCCCTCCATATAAGACTGGATTGTAGATCGACATTTGAATGCACAAAGACTTGCAGATTTTGATCAAATGTGGTCATTTCCTCGAGGACTCGGGTAGGTCATCTGTGGTAAACTGACAGCCATCCTACATTAAAGGAATTTTTGGAGACTACAGCAGACATCTACAACAAGCAACTGCAAAGATGGAGACTGCTTCTTCTTACCATTCCTTATTAAACTCCCCTTCCCCATGTGACTGTTCTTCTGACTCCCATTGAGACAATGGACAGAAACCTGGTGCTATTGAGCCGAAGCGCCCTCAGTAGTCCAGGAGAGGAAGTGCTTGGCAAAAAAACCTATTCAAACTCTGCAACGAGATCGACATGGAGTCTTGATATTCATCTTCTCAGACTAGTTGTTCAGGTATTCCGACAATATGAAAAGCATAACATGAAAAAAGAGACAGAATACCACAGCATTAAAATAGTGTGTGACACTTGTTTTAAATATTTAGTGAATGAAAAAAAGTGACAACCAGTGTTTATTTGCCTTGTACTCTGGCGTGAAGCCTTTGTGTTTTTAAATGCCTTGGTATTGCACTTCCGTAGAAGTATGCAGAGTTTCTTTTACTCTTTTTAGGATTTACTACTATAATATTTATCACTACTCTTGTGTACTCTGTGGTTAACCCTATCAATGTCAACAGTACTCTCACAGGTACAAGAAGAACAGAGCGGAAGAGAGACAGAGGAAGGAGATGTGTATTAATTAGGCAAAACAAAGTAGAGAACTCAATAAAATGTACCTTGGTGGACTGTTAGAAGCCCTGTGCATCAATAATGTAGTCTCACAGAGGGACGACGAGCATCTATTGGAGGCATACTTTATTATAATAACATAAGTAGCATTTGACAAAAGGACCTGTAAAAAGTGACACTTTCCTCTCCGTTTTTGAGCTGATCTCTTCTTTCTAATAGGGATTCATTAGGAAACTCCGTTCGGTACACAGAGGAGAGGAAATGTGCCAACTAAGGAGGATAAAAGGGAGTCTTGTACAACTTTGTTAACAACCATCAAGGTAAACCAACCACTCTGAAACAGTTCTTGACACCAGAAGTTGAAAACTCCTTATGAGTGCATGCAAAACTACAGTTTTTACATGCAAGAAGAGACTGAGTTTAGTAGTCCAGCACAAAAGCCCCTGGACTGATCGCTAGAATGGGAAAAGCTTTAAAGAAACAGATTGCTCTTGTTTATTGGGAATAGAGAAAAGACAGGGAAGGCAAGATATTAATGAGAATTATATTTTTGTTATTTTTTTCCTTGGAAAGACATATTTTAAAATGTGCGTATTACAGACCTCACCCTCCAGCAGAAATGAAGGTCGCTGTGAGATCTCTAATCAGCTGCAGTATGTCTTGCCTCTGTGGTAAAAGGTATATCATTAAAATAAATTATTTTTCTTGCATAACAGTGCTTTGCAGTCGTCGTGTTTTTATACATGCAGTACACACATTCCTGATTGTATATATCATTCAAAATACAAATATGATTTTTGATTTATAAGCAATCTTTTGTTTAAAAGGCCTTCTCCAGAGGATTGAGCTCTTAGATCAGATCCCCCCTCCAAACTGTGAGCCACTGAAAACATTCATTAACATCTATTAGTATCTCCACAACAAACTTATGTAATAAAGCCCTACGTTATGAAAAACTTGTGCAATAATGCCCCCTTGTGGGTTAATTTTACATTCCATTTCTGCTGTTCATCAAACTTATGCAGAGCTCAGCTCAGCGGCAACCACAACCACCTCAGCACTTTCATAATAAACACTTGCTTTTTTTTCCACTGAAAAATTACAAAAGGTCACAGGTAATTTGACCTAACATATTTTGAAGTAATAAAACATTTAAATGTTTTGAGGTCAGCTAGATTTTAAACACTTTACAACAAGGTTGTATTAGTTAATGTTCATGCACATGAACAAATAATGTTCACTAACATGAATAAATAATGAACAATAGATTTGAAATACATAATGAAAACAAAGTTGTTTATTTTTAGTTCAAGTTAACAGTGCATTATCTAATGCTAACAAGCATGAATTTATTAATTCATTTAATAAATGCTGTACAAGTACTGTTCATAATTAGTTCATGTTAGTAAAGACATAAATTAATGAAACCTTAAAACCTTGTAAGCTTAGTGTGACCGATTGTTTAATTCAAGTCAATTCATGTTTATTTCTATAGCACTTTTGCAATGTAGATTGTGTCCAAGCAGCTTAACATAGAAGTTCTAGTAAACTGAAAGTTGAAGTTCAGTTTAGTTCAGTTCAGTGTGGTTTAATTTTCACTGCTGACAGTCCAAAAACTGAAGAGCAAATCCATTGATGAGCAGCTCCACGAGTCCCAAACCAAGCAAGCCAGTGGTGACAGTGGTGAGGAACAAACTTCACCAATTGACCAAAGTGAAGGAAAAAAAAACTCGAAATAAACCAAGCTCAATGAAAGGTGTACATACATTTGATAAAAAAATGCAGTACATACAAAATAGTGATATTATCAAATATTACAAAATTTTCAAATGGATACACAAAATGTACTTAATTTTAAAATAATGGCTGTTGTTGAATCTTCAGCATTCCTTGTCTAGTCATCTTTACACTTTCATTCAAAATATATACTAATGTTTTTCTTATGTAAAATTTCTCCAGCTGGATCTAGACTGATCACCCTTGCCAGCTCGACGATAATAATACATCAGTTTGTAATCTTTTATTACTTAAATTGTACCCTTGAGTAGTGCATAAATGTAATGTGATCTCATTTAATTGTATAATTGGGTTTTATTTATTTATTTATTTATTTATTTATTTATTTATTTATTTATTTATTTATTT
>CAIGQZ010033024.1:4833380-4864820 GCA_903798205.1 Danio tinwini
TTAATTTAATTTAATTTAATTTAATTTAATTTAATTTAATTTAATTTTTGCTTTTACGAGGAAAAAGCTTTGTTGGGGATGTGACATCTCTCCATTACGCATAAGACAGATGTGAATTTGGCACTTTGGTAAAAAAAAAAATCTAACTGTTTGAAAACATTGAGTATTTTTACAGTATTGCAAAATGTAAGCCTACATAATCATCATAGAAAGGGTTTCACTATTTTGGTTTGTATTCCTTCATTATTTATCATATTTTGAAATTTGCATGAATTAGCTCAGATCACAGTTTCAGCTCAGCATGTGGATGCTTTACCAACACTTAGTTTGAATGTTTAACTCCAAATTGTGTCACAGTATTTGTCCCTTAAAAAAAGGTCTATACTAAGTGACCTGCAGTGGTGGAAAGAGTACTGAAAAATCATACTGTAAAAGTACTATTACTTAAATATGTAGTACGAGTAAAAGTATCTGTTGTAAATATCATATGAATATAAATATAAATATAAATATATATGTTGTCAAAGTATGAGTAAAAAATAGCCCTCTCAAAAGTAGTGTCTCAAGAGTAGTGAGTATTACGCTATAAAAAGCTGATGCATTTACATCTAATTTGTGGATCTGTGTAGGAGTAACCTTCTGTAGTGCATTTAGTTACTGCCCAGTAGGCACACAACATCATAAGACATTAGGTTAGATTTAGGTTGTAATGTCAGGTGACCAAAATTCAATGTCTAGCCAGCGTCTAAGGACAATGTTATTTTGACCTTCATTAACAACATCAAATGACGTTGATATTTGGTTGATTTTAGGTTGTGTTAAAAAGTGACCAAAATACAACGTTGAGCTAACATCTTAAACCAACGTCATATTAATGTGAAATACTGACATTTATTCGTCAGGAAAGGCGACCAAAATTCAACATGATGTCGTAGTGCTAACGTCCACACAATGTCAAGGTGTAACATGATTAGACATTGATATTTGGTTGATTTTAGATTGGACATTGTACATTGACGTCGGCCTGACGTTGGGTTCAAAAGGGAGACAGCTCTGGGGAAGAAGCTGTTCGTTAGTCTACTGGTTTTTGTCCAGGGGAACCTTCAGGAGAGAAAACAGTCTGTGAGCAGGGTGAGACGAATCTTTAAGAATACTGCGTGCTCAGCGCAGACAGTGTTTCCTCTGGATGTCCTCTATGGCTGGCAGTGTGGTCCCTGTGATGCGTTGGGCAGTTTTCACCACCCGCTGCAGTGCCTTACGCTCCGCAACAGAGCAGCTTCCATACCAGACTGTGACACAGTTCGTCAGGATGCTTTCTATTGTGCAGCGGTAGACGTTCACCAAGACGGCTGATGACAGCTGGTTCTTCTTAAGTTGCCTTGAGAAAAAGAGGTGCTGGTGAGCCTTCTTGACCAGGCTGGAGGTGTTGGTAGTCCAGGAAAGGTCCTTTGAGATGTGGGTCCCCAGGAATTTGAAGAATGAGACAGGCTCGACGGCCATCCCATTGATGGTGGATGGGATCATGTGAACCTGTTCGTCCCTTCCTGAAGTCCACATGAGCTCCTTGGTCTTGTCGGTGTTAAGGAGCAGATTATTGTCGGTGCACCACGTGGCCAGATGCTGTATCTCCTCCCTGTAGGCAGTCTCATCATTGTTGCTGATTAGACCAATCACTGTGGTGTCATCTGCAAATTTGATGATGGTGTTGGATCTGTTTACAGGCCTACAGTCGATGGTAAAAAGGGAGTAGAGGAAGGGGCTTAGCACACAGCCCTGTGGTAAACCAGTGTTGAGTGTGACGGTGGTGGAGCAGATGTGGTCTAATCTAACATTCTGAGGTCTGTTAGTCAGAAAGTCCATAACCCAGTTACAGAGAGACATGTCTATATCCAGGTCTCTAAGTTTGATCATTAACTTAGAGGGTATGACAGTGTTGAATGCTGAGCATTCGTGCATAAGTGTTTTTATTGTCCAGGTGTGTGAGCACAGAGTGCAGTGCTATGGAGACTGCATCTTCTGTGATCCTGTTGCCATGGTAAGCAAACTGATGTGAGTCCAGTGTGGATGGCAGAGAGTCTTTCAGATGTGCCAGGACCAACCGCTCAAAGCTCTTCATCATGATGGGTGTGAGTGCTACAGGGTGGTAGTCATTCAGGCATGTTGAATGACTATATGAATAGTGATGGCTTATAGGAGATAGATTAGATAAATTTAGTCAATTAACTTAAGTTGCATGTTTTTGGACGGTGGGAGGAACCCGGGGAACCTGGGGGAGAACGTGTTAACTCCACACAGAAACGTCAGCTGGCTTGGTAATGACTGAAACCAGTGACGTTCTTGCTGTGAGGCAACAATGCTAACCACTGGGCCACCATACCACCCATCTAGGAAAGGAGGAGGAGTAGGGGTAGAAGGGGGGATTTTCAAAACGAAGATGGTTGTAATATGGAACCTAGTGGCTTAGGAATCGTCTGATTGGTGAATCATAAATTGAATAATGCGGGGCCGGCTGCAAGCAATCATAACCACGTGATTCTCTTGAAATTAGTTTATAAATAAACTTTACTTAATGCTTCCAAACATTTTGCTGCAATTATAAATCTCCCATGTCTTAAGGTAGTTCAATATGATGTGATTTACCTTCTATGTGCGATTTTATTGGACAAGAATCCCAGGATGGATTTTTCTAAACCCCATAGACAAAAATAAAGTAGTGACTGCAGATTGAAGGAAAGTAGTGGAGTAAAAGTACTGATACAGCACTAAAAATGTACTCAATGTAAAGTAAAAATACATTTTTTAAAACTGCTTAGTAAATTACAATTTCTGATAAAAGCTACTCAATTACAGACCTTTGAGCATTTGTAATTTGTTACCTTACACCACTGGTGACCTGTAATGAAGTTTAAAGGGTGTGATTCTTTCAGAATGAAGGCTTTGTTTCTAATAGTTGATTTAATAGGTTCTTCACATATTTATAGAGTCAAGTCAATCCAAAGAGTGCAAATTTAATTAAACTGATTGGATGTCATGAGCTAATGAGCCAATGTTGACTACACATGCAGCTGATCTGATCATTTAGCTGGTCTTGAAAGTAGCTTCAAAACAGTGCAGAGTGGAAAAGTACAACGATGTAATGGATTGGCCAACTTCTTGGACAGTGTGCAATATAATGAAGAGCATATGCTGTGAGTGTGGGGGAAAAGTTCCCCTTTTTTTCAGCCTGCTGTCAGCTGTCTGTTGATAGCCATCAGCGTTCATTAGTACAAAATACAACAGGTGCAAAAGCAGCATTAGTGCAGACATCTGCGCTCATTTGTACTCTGCGTCCCAGAGCATTTCTCATGACGTACTTTAGTTGTTCTGTCAAAACAGTCACATTATGGCGTTGCATTTGAAAAAGTAAAACATGCAAGGGTCTGTCGTCACCAGAGACAAAACAGGGCCACCAGCTTTCATGTACTTAAGAGCTCCTGGATAATGATTAGAGTCATTCTCTGGCTCTGCACATTCCTGCTGTGTTAGTCAAGATAAACAGATATTTGTCTAATGTCAGTTCCTGATCAATGAGGGGCTTCTTAACGCTTTATAGATGTGTCAAGAGTAAATAATGAGTGTGGCCAAAGACTCTTAAAACCAGGCTATGGTAATGCTGGAAAACTCTTATTGCTAACAGACTATGAGGGGAAAAAAAAATTGTAAAATATTTGCTGGAACATTGGAAAACTCTGCATCGGGGTGTTGGAAAGACTGGAGCCAGGCAGAAGAGGATTAGATTGTCTCTGTGTGTCCTGATTTACCGTTTGAACCAATAAAAGTAGCACGGAAACAAAACACCACGCAAACTTGCATTGAACAGTTGAAGTCTAAGTGGGTTAGATTAGGATGTTTAGTTTTACAAGATACAAGAGAGGGTCATTATTCAAAAATGATGTGTAAGCACTTGTTGTATTATACAAGCGTGCCCTACATGTTTTCAGAGAGCTGTCATTTATTTCAAATCTGAATTCCACATGCTTACACTTTAGAAATTCTGGTGACTGTGGGTAACCTTCTTCTACATACTGTATCAACTAGCTCTCATTGGAGTATTTGTAGAGTAGATAAGAAGACTGTTAGGCTTGTAGAAAAAGCTGAGAACTTAGCTCAGCATAGTTGCTTATAGTTTCTGTTGAAGTACTAAACAAAGCAGATATTATGCAAACAGCACGACTGCTTGCTATTAATATACTGCACAGCCAATAACCAAAATCAGAATGTCTAAAAGGGACCACTACAACCTTTTTAGTGAAATTTGAAAGAAATCCATTTCTTCCCTTATTGATTTGCTGGTCATCTTATTAGATCGGCCATACTTGATTATCATTTATATTTCCTTAACCTAAGAATTATGGTAAATTTCCAACTGCCATTATTATTTTTACTGCTCTATGAGCTCCACACATTGTATTATCTAGAAAACATCCAAATTTAGAAGTAATTCTAGGCTATTTTTTATCCTTTTATGACCCTGTCATTGGAAGACTCACTTTGAGCATGACGGCATTGCTGTTGGATCTATGATTGTCAGCACAGCATCATCATCTCCCTTTTAATCTTCCTGAATATCCAGCATTGAATTGTGCATTGATATTTAAAGCCATTCACACTTGAACATAGTACTTTTTAAAAAAAGTTCATCTACTCTTTCCTAATATTGGGATCAGAAAGAAAGCAATGTAAAAACGTTGTGGGATTGCACAACATCATGCTGTCTTTAGAGTAATTTTTTATCATTTTGTGTCTTTGCAAATCTGCATTTCCTTGCTTGTTATTTACCTAGTACAGCGTAAACTGTTGGGCGGAGCTCAACAGGCATTGGTCCTCTTAAGGCGGGGTTTAGATTCTATTATGTCATAAAGTGTTTTATTAAAGCCAGTTGGCTCAACCTTTCATTCTGGCCAATTGGCTTTAACAAAATGTGCTTTTTGGGATAAAGAAAGTTTTGAGATCTGAACATAAAGTATGTTTATCGTGCAAAGAACTCTTATGTCAGAAGATCATTTTGATAATTTTGATTTCTCGGTTCATGACCTCTTAAAATAGAGAGTATAAACATGACAAAAGGCATGAGTGTGTGGTACAAACATAAAGAGAATAGGACTATTTTTTCTTTCTTAGTGGCACAGTAACAGCACATTAGTGAATCTAGAATTGTGTCTCTACGATAAACAGTTTTAAGGAATAGTACAAACTATTGGCAGTGTTGGGGGCAATGCATTACAAGTAACGCATGTTACTCAATAATATTACTTTTCTAAGTAATGAGTAAAGTAACGCATTACTTTTTGAAAATAAGTAATAATTTTTCAGTTACTTTTTTGAAAATGTAATGCAAGTTACTTTTTAGATTGATTAAATAGCTTTTAAAAATAAAACGGATAAATAAAAAGGATAATAAAAGTAATCATCATGAATCTCGCAGTCTATGGGAGAATGTGTTTATTATTTTAAATGCATCGAAGAAAAGGAAAAGAGGATTGTCTATATGGACAAATAGTGCAAAAGTAACTAACACATTGCTTTAAACTTTTAATAATCTGTAGATACTTCATGTAGAGCTCTGGGGTCTGGAAGTTCTCTGATAACTTTATGCTAAAATACTATTTTTGATGTGTTTTTGTAAAGGTAAATAAAAGTTATACAGTGCATTGTTTACTGCAGAACTTCTCTATTAAAAAATAAAGAAAAGAAAAAACAAGTTCTGTAAGAGATCAAGCCCTAGGGAGGTAATAAAAAGTAACGTGAAAGTAATAGGTAATAAGTACAGTATGTTTTTTTTATAATGGACATGTGTCGAAATATTAACTTAAATACTTACAGTACACCTATTTTTTGACTGTCTCTGCCTCTTTAATAATATATTCAGCTTCAATTATCATTTACTTTTTGTAAAATACATACTTTTTTGTATTGTTTGTTATTTCAGTTGTGTCTGTCATTACGATCTGGTCAACTCTGTTACATTGGTTATAAAAAGTCATAACGATATTTAAAGCACTAGCTGTAAATGATGTTACCTCCTCTGGCAGGAAGCTCTGGAAGGCATTGAGACGTGATTAATAATTTTCTCATTAATTTGTGCAAAATGTTTAGGAAACACCATTAGCAGACTAATTGTTTAATTATTATCTGTTATTTCAGCCATAGTTCACTGAATTTCTCATTCAATTTTTAAAGGCAATAATATGATCAAAATTAATACAATTCTGTTTTAGACATACCAAGTGGTATCTGGTTTGTGGTTAGCATCTTGAGATAAAGCACAAAATGGTGAAAAAAGTCAACTCTGTTGTTGTCAACTCTTTCAGTGTTTTAAAAAGTTTAACAATAACTTATTAATAGCAGAACCAAATGTTCCCTATCACATGTAAACATATTGCATGTTTTATACTCATAATGAATTCAGTTTACTGTGAAGTATACATTTGTTGTATGCAGTATTACTGCTTGAAATGCTTGAAATGTTCCTGCAATTCTGTAATGAGTCACATTCCAATTGCAATGTAATGGAATTTGCTTTATAGTGACTCACATGTTGATTCACTGGGATTAGAATAATTTTATTCTGTGCAAAATCTGAGATGGTGTCCAAATACTTTGCGTATTTTAGTTGGTGTCTCCTTCTCCTACAAAGTTTTAAATACTAGTGAGAACCTTAGTCCTTCATGCAGTTAGCAAATAGCTTGTGATTGCTGCTTCAAGGAACTCATTTTATTCTTTATAATCATGAGTACCAAACTGGCAAATCTTCATTGATTATTTTAATGTTAGAATATGGGCCGTGTGAGTTTACATATACACTAACTGACAAAAGTCTTGTCGCCTGTCAAGTTTTATGAACAACAAATAATAACTTGACTTCTAGTTGATCATTTGGTATCAGAAGTGGCTTATATGAAAGGCAAAGGTCTCTAGATTACGCTTATTTGACCACAATAAAATGCCTTGATTTTTAATCATTTAATTAGGACAGTAAGGTCTGACTTTGCTTAGACAAAAGTCTTGTCACTTAACAGAAATAATGTCCAGTATAGAATATAAAGTCATGGTGCGGTGGAGAATGAACATTGTGTATGACTCCCATGAGCTTGGAGGATTGCATCCATACATCTCTGCAATGACTCAAATAACTTATAAATAAAGTCATCTGGAATGGCAAAGAAAGCGTTCTTGCAGGACTCGCAGAGTTCATCAAGAGTCTTTGGATTCATCTTTAATGCCTGCTCCTTCATCTTACCCAGACATGCTCAATAATGTTCATGTCTGGTGACTGGCCTGGCCAATCCTGGAGCACCTTGACCTTCTTTGCTTTCAGGAGCTTTGATGTGGAGGCTGAAGTATGAGAAGGAGCATTATCCTGCTAAAGAATTTGCCCTTTCCTGTGGTTTGTAATGTAATGGGCAGCACAAATGTCTTGATACCTCAGGCTGTTGATGTTGCCATCCACTCTGCAGATCTCTCGCACGCCCCTATAATGAATGTAACCCCAAACCATGATTTTTCCTGACCAAACTTGACTGATTTCTGTGAGAATCTTGGGTTCCAATAGGTCTTCTGCAGTATTTGTGGTGATAGACATGCAGTTCAGCAGATGATTCATCAGAAAAATCTGCCTTCTGCCACTTTTCCAAATGATCAACTAGAAGTCAAGTTATTATTTGTTACTCTTACAACTGGGATAGATGACAAGACTTTAGTCAGGTAGTGTAAATGTGAGACAAATAATTAAAGTTGTTTCAAGACGTATTATGAATGCATGACATATTTTAGGTTTGGCATGACAATGAGTATGACAATGAGTAAATGGCTAAATGTCTTTCATTGCCTACTTTCCAAACAGTTATGCTATTAGACAATTGCTTCTTAAAAAAAAAAAGAGTATAGAAATGTTCACTTAAAATATGCATTTTTTGATTAATTGTTTATTAACCTAAGACCTTATACTATCCATATGTTCAATCAAACTACACAGCCTGTACTACTGTAGCCTGTAATGTTGTTAGAGTAATTTTGACATAAAATATTTTAAATCATCTTGACCTCTCTCTGGTGACATACACTGGATTTCCACTCAACATGTATGTGTGGAGCAAAATCCTTGCCCTATATTGTTTTCATTGTTTTCTCAGATGTATGTCACAGAACAGAAGAAAAGGTCTGTCACTGTTTCCGTCACATTGACACTTCAGTTTCAACTTTCAGTCTATATGCGTCACTTCAAAGCCTGTCACAAACTTCCTCCGTGAGCAATCACATGACTTTAAACACCTCCAGTTGAAAAGTTTTTATCATATGATGGATGAACATGGAAGAACAAAGGAGGTTTGACATTCTGAGAACTTCCCTTTCCTTCCTTCCTCATGGTACATTTCATGGTGAAAAAACTTGCCTATTAGGTGACGTAACATTTAATGGAGGACAACAAAAGCCTTAACTATGATTTTAATTAAGCAATAATGCTACTGTATTATTGGGGGGTTTTCTATAAAGGCCATCCCTCTGGAATGTGAGTATTCAGTCTTGCCCAGGTTAAATCTTCTTAGTGGTTTGAAAAAAGATTGTCTTAAGACCTTTAAGCTCTATCACACATAGAGTAAGTCATAAAATGCCAGAAAGAGTTACATTTTAATGTGTCATTGAGAGTGTACAGTCATTTGAACTATGGAAACACATATGCAATCTTATTCCAAAATGACTGCCATTTACATGTGTCTGCTATCAAACCTTTGACAAAAATCCTTCAAATCTGTGTTTGATCCAAAGAGATCATTGATGTAAAGTTGTGAAATTACGAACTTTGATCGTTTCTACCACACATTATCATTTTATCTGTATTATAATAGATTATATATATCACATAAGTAATGGGATAACATATCAGATATGTCTATGGTAGTGATTAAACTAGATACGCCTCAGTTTTTGAAAGTAATTTACTCCTTCAAATCAAGGTTGCATAAATGAATGGTGCCAGAATTAACAATTCACTGTGGGTTCCCCAAATTTATGAGAAAAATAGAGTCTGTGGTAAACATAAGATGACAGTACTTTAATGTGTTGATTCCTAATATTAATTTAACACACCCATATCAAATTATTTCTGTAGATTAAGATGGGTAATGGCGTTTTTCTACACAAATTCTGCTAATAAACATGACCCTGCGTGAGTAGTCAACATTGGCTCATGAGCTCATGACGTCCATTGACTTTAATTAAATTTACACTCTTTGGATTGGCTTGACCCAACGGAGTGAAGAGTCAATTAAATCAACTATTAGAAACAAAGCCTTCATTCGGAATTGATCACATCCTTTAAACTTCATTACAGGTCACTTACAGTAGCATAGACCCTTTGCCAAGGACAAGTAATAAAAGTAATTCATGCAAAAAGATTCAGGAAAAGTATATACAACAAGAAGTCTTTAAAGGGTTATCATCAGCTATCTGCTTGTTAAGTGTGAGGTCACGAGATGTGCCTTCCAGGTCCAATCGCATTATCATACTGTATAGGGTGACTTATCAAATGGTAATAATAAACAATTACAAAGTGATGTATTACTTTTGAAAATCATGATCGTAATATATATATATATATATATCCATGCCTAATACTGAATGGCCAGAAAGATACATTTTTTTACAAATTGTTCAAATATTGGTGTCTGTAATGCAGAAAGTCCAGAGACTATTGTACATGATTTTATAGAAAATTCATTTTAATGTGTGATATGACTAAAAAGTGGTCATAAACTAACATTTTCTCAACTCAAATGAGTAGCGGCTTGTACAGGGAAACAGTATTTCATATGTCATGACTAGGCCCACACGGAATCTGCGCGCACAGAATTCCGCCAATTTCCGCAGATTTTTTGCCCATCAATAATTCTGTTTATTTACTTGAGTAAATGTGTGTAAATCTGAATTTATTCAGTTTTTAAATTACACATATTTCACATATTAAGGTTTTAGCTATGAGACCCCCAAAATAATTCAGCAGAAATCTGCAGATTTTTACCAAAATTCTCCGCAGAAATTGCAAAAAACGTCCGCAGATTCCGTCTGGCCCTAGTTATGACTTAACAAGCGGATTGTTGAAAAATTTACTCTACAGAAAAAGATGACAGTGTTTAGATTTGGAAGATTACACTTTCACCAATATCTGGTGACAATTGACTGAGTGTGGAAGAGTGAGAGTTGTCATCTTCCACACTCAGTCAATGCATCATCAAAAAACTTCATCAAAATTCAAAACTGCATGACAGAGGTTTGCATTCAGATCTATATGCTATATTGTTAGACCGCCCACTCCCGTTCAAATTCAGCATACCGTTCAGGAGTTACCAATCACTACTGCATTTTATTTCAAAATTTAATCCCATGCCGCAAGAAATCCAGATTCTTTTCTCAAAAAACAGATTTCTTACGGCACAGGAATAAATGTCTAAATAAAACGTGGTAGCGATTGGTAACTGTTGTGTAATTTGAACAGTAGTGAGCGTGTCTGACAATATAGCACTCTCTAGTTTCAACCTTATTTCAGAACAGCATATCTGTGATTTCCTCATTCTTATTGGGCACCAGTACAGCCAGAGCTCATGACTGTTACACATGTTAAGTGCATGAATAGTGCTTTCTGCATGTGCTTTTATTCGCACAGTCTGTACGTGCATCATCTGCATAACGGTCCTCAGAGTGGGCTTTACCATGGCAGAGCAAAGTGAAGATGCACGGTCCTTGAGGAATGTTCAGCTTACATTAGAAAATGGTCAGTTTACTGTTAGAACACTCACATTAGGCAAGTCTGATGTATGGGAGTCATGCGTCATAGACGCAAATGAAAAAAATAATAACCCTTTGCGCGATGTGATAATACCCTTAAAGTTTATCCTTTAGCAGTCAAGGGGGTCGCACACTGGATGCGCCACTCAATGCATTTTCTGAACATAGATTTCTATCAGGGAACGCACACTGGCACTGCAAGTCAACTCAGGACACTCTTCATATTTTTGCTATGGCAAAAAGCGCCATCTGAATAGTTTCATTTTAAATAACATGCAAATGTGTGCATCTGCCGAATGTTACTTCCAATTGTTATATGCCCGCCACAGCAAGGCGCTGATCGGCACATCTGATAGGCGACCATCTTCACAAGACTGGAACATCAGGTTTAAGGCGGCACTCATGTCTCATCACAAAGGGGCAAACAAAACTGTCATTTAGCCTACAATCCTTGCACAAGCTACAGTTTTATCTGTTAACTCTCTCTTTTGGTAGTACCCAATTTGAACGTGAGATTTTGGAAACCAGACCTAAATTTTGCAGGAATAGTCGGGTCGAGTAGAAAATTATTCTAAGCGTGCAGTAACTAAATATACAGCGGGAGCGGTCGGGTGTGGAATAAAACCTGGCGGGAGCGGGTGAGAGTGATACTAAAAAATCAGTCCCACGCAGACCTCTACTGCATGGTAGTATGAAGCAGAGTAAATCTGAAAGCCATCAAAGTGAGATGAGATAGCTGAAACAATTCATGATGAGAGATAAGAGTGACATGGCATTAATTATGCCACAGGCAACTACTTCCCAGATAGCAAAATATTTCTGGCCCAGCTCTGGCCCACACAATCAGCTTTTGCTTGGCCCACATGCCGCAGTGAATTATGGTACATGATTGGACCAAGTCTGGCTTCCAGACAAGGGCCAAGCACGGACCATATCTGGGCCAAGTCTCAGCCAAGTTAATAACCCATAACTAAGCCTAAAATGGGCCAGATATGTTGGTGTGTCAGGACTGCAATGAAATTGATAAACCCATAAATCATTGCGCTTTAGGCTTGCTATGGGTGAGCTTTTTCTTGAAGTGACCTGATTGGTAGAATTTTTTTCTTTATTTGAAAATAATAAAAATGTATTTTTAAATGTGGGTCAAGATAGGCTAAACGTACATGGCCCACATATCAATTATTAACATCTGGGCCAAATACTACATTTTACTTCTGGCCCGAGTATTTTGTGCCGCCTTAAAGACGTGCCATGCTGTATGCCAATTGCCAGATGAATGCCTGCTGTGCCAGATTTATGCCAAATCTGGGCCAGAGTTCTTTGCTACCTGGGTTGCTTCTTCCAATCATATTTTTAAAAGGATTGCAGCAAAAAACTAAACAAAATGGGCAGGAATTTTAATAAACTTATTTAGTTAAGTTGGCCACTCAAAATAGTGGTAGAATCGTGATCTCTATTTTTCACTTCATCCAGAATTGTGCTGGTCCATTTGGATCTATATAAGTTTCTGAAGACAAAGAGGTTTTTCTTTTTATAAGTGTTTTTATAGAATGTTTTGTGCTCAACTGCAAATTAAATAAAAAGTTCAGAAACAGCATTTAATGTCACAAGCTTCTGCATGCTTTTTATGTGTTTTATTAAAAAAACTCCATGAGAGTAAATTGGATAGCTAGGATTGAATTTACTTGGCCAGCAGAGTTAAGGAATAATGAAAGTCAAATGAAACCAGAATATGTGAGGGCAGAAGTCAAAAGCGAAATTTATGTATAAACGAAGGGCTTCAACCATCAAAAAAAAAAAAAAACAACATCAGTGAAAGCTGTCAGACAACACTATGCCTTTTTAAATTGCAATAGTTGATCGACTGACTGATCAATAACATGCAGAGAGTGCCATTCCAGATAATCTAGTGATTTCAGCCTTCAGCAACATTGTTATGATGTCTGTCATGAATGTGACCCAAATGTGATTCCTGGGTGGCCATATTGATCCCCGATGCTATTTATTCCTGTTGGGAAGGGCTGCTCAATTCATCCACATGATGTGAATAAATCTGCTAAACGATGAACGGATATATTTAGTTCCAGTTGCTTGTTGTTTTGTAGATGCTTTCTATATAAGCTAAAATTAGGCTAAATGTTAGATCAAATTACCTCAAATTTAATTTTTGATGTTGCATGTGATGACCTTGAGTTAAATTCTCCAGTACATAGTGGCAAACAGGTGCTTGGAAAAGAAGCTCCGCTGGTTTTGTAATTTAATATTTGGGGTCAAAACACTAGCGCCGTCAAACTCAGGGGAATAATTTATTGTGGATGTCAGTGAGTGGTTGTTGATGATGGTGATTTTTTTCAGTATAATGGAGCAGAGCAGTGCCGATGGGTGGAGAATGTCCTGTTTAGAGAAGCATGGCATCTTTGCTGAATGTTTTTGTAACTGGCATTTCCTCTGCATGACCTCTAGGGATATTTTGAAGAACAGATTGATGTTATAATAAAGCAGAGAAAAGATGAAGCAGATTAAGAGGATAAAAGGAAAAGGAAATAAGACAAGTTATGAGTCATGTTACGCAATCTGTCCTCCTCAAAGGCGAAATAAGAGCAGGCTGGCCCACACACACACACACACACACACCTTAAATTTCTCATTTCCTGATGAAGCAGTTGGTAGAAGCCAAGTCAGTGTTTTCTTTTAAAACTGTACACTGCTGCTCTATTCATATATATTTGGTATACATGACATTGAGACTCAAAGTATTAATCAAAGCTGTCTAAAGATAGACACTACTCTTTAAAGTCGGCATGAAACGGAAGTTAAGAATGTCCTTTGTTCTGTTATCGTAATGTACATCCTATTGAAACAGTTTCTGTAATGAGAAAAAGGCGGTGCTTGATTTTGAACCAAATGGATCGTTTGCTAACAAAATAAAGATTTAAATGCCAGTTTGTACTTTCTTGTGGAGGATTTTACTGTCCAGCGGAATCACAGTTGACACCTTCTGGTGCAGAATGTTTTCAGATGTTTGATGATAAGGGAAACGAGGAGCTATAATTTGTACAGATGTGATCATATCATATTTATTCAAACCACTGATATTTCTCACAAAAGCAGGTTAGAAATGAGACATGCACTGATAGGCCTGCCTAAAAAGGGCCCTAAAGGCATTCCATGTGACCAGAAGTGAAGAAAAGTTGCTTTGTGGGGGAAGGGAAGGAATGGTGTTTGATTAAAAAGCATGAGGGCACAATTAAGTGTTACAAATTAAAGTGCTTAGATACATGTTTATTTATTCATTTTCTTTTTGGCTTAGTCCCTTTATTAATCAGGGGTCACCACAGAGGAATGAACCGCCAACTTATCCAGCATATGTTATTATGCAGCGGATGCCCTTCCAGTACTAGGAAACACTAATACACTCTTGCAGGTCTTTGGACTGTGGGGGAAACCAGAGCACCCGGAGGAAACCCATGTGAACACAGGGAGAACATGCAAATTCCACACAGAAATGCTAACTGACCCAGTCGGGGCTCGAACCAGCAACCTTTTTGCTGTGAGGCAACATCGCTACCCACTGCGCCACCATGTCGCCTAGACACATTGTTATACAAATATAGAAATAAGAAGAGTCAATTTTGATTTCATGCTGACTTTAAAGGTTTGCGGTCACCGGGGTCTGGGGAAGATACATTTATTTGACAATTCAGTAAAATGATACAGTGAAGGCTAATATATTGTTAAATACTTTTTCAATCTCCATAAAATACTTCTACAATCAGAAGGCCCATGATGGACCATTTTTGGATTGGTCATGAATATTAATGAGCTTTGCATGCATCTCTCACAGACACATACACACAGCATGATGTGCGCTGAACACGAACAATATAATAATATTTATTTTGACAAAAACCTATTTTAACAATTGAAGTAAATGCCAAGTTAAATCGTTTTAACTTAATGGGTGGAGGTTTACTTTACCTACATGAAAGTGAGGTGAGATATAGGGGTGTCAAAATTAATTGTTTCTTCGATGCACCGCGATGTAGACACGAACAAGTCGGTATCGGTTTAGTAATTATCATAACGGGTTACTATGTATTGACGTCATTTATCACATTTGCGTTATATAGCGGTAGCTTACTATAGCGACAGAGACCACAAGTAATTAAAACAATCCCACTACTTAAAAAGCTGATAACTTGAATGTGCACAATTCACTGCTTGTGAGTTTGCAGGACAGTCTTTCACTGACAGGGAAGTACATCAGAATCCAGCTAGAAAAAAATTACAGCTGTAAACTCTTTCTCACTCTCTATGGCGGTTTTTAGGTAATGCTTTATCTCCTCTCTCAGTTATTACAACAGTAATGTTACTTGTGGATCCAGACACGAGTATGTCTGCAGAGGGAGTTTTCTCCACGGCATCGCCATCTATAATGGATCAGCTGATTGCCACGGCCGTATAACATCCATGTCACTGTTTGCTGAGCAGTGCCACTGCCACGCTGCACATTAGAGCCAATCACAGCCGTTTCTGTTGAGCGTGTGACCAATCACAGGCGTTTAAGAACTCAACAACAACACAACAATGTTCAAAAACCAGGTGGGATAATATTTACGTTTGTTTATTTTCTAAATGCTCATGCTGTTCTGTTCATGTGCTTTACTTTTGTTTGTTACATTCAAAAAAGTGTTTTCGCAAAGCAGGTAAAATTATTAATATATCTGACTGCTTGTAGTAAAGGACAAAATTGTATTACAAATAATACATAAAAATAACTATAAATGATACATTTAAAACAAGAATTGTTGTGTTGCTAAGTAAAATATCAAATTATGTATGGAAAGCAATGTCAATGCATCGTGATGCACTGAGATATCAAATTAAACCGAATTAATGGCATTATAATTGTAACCGAACCAAACTGAACCGTGAAATTAGTGAAGGTTCACACCTCTAGTGAGCTATCTAACATAAACCCTATCTAAAGTAAGTAATCAGAGTAATGTTAACCTATTTTGCTCATGAGATCTGTTGTTGATGAAGGATAAATTATTATTAAACTTGACAAAAGAGACCGATGAAGACGTATTATGTTGTATTTTAGGCTGTAATGTCAAAGAAAACAGTCACAAATTATTATCAACCTCTGTATAAACAGATGACAGTAGAGCGGATTGATTTGACAGTCTGCATGTGTTTTTTGAAACATTGCATCACATTTTACAATAAACATGATGAATTAACAAAAGATACAATTACCTCATGCCTCTTCAAAGTGGAGCTGAATAGATAAAAAGGAGCTGTCTAATCTGTAATTCCTGTATTTTGCATCCTGATGAGACTTTGAAAATTAATCGTTGCTCAGTAAGACATAGTAAACAATCTGAGTGAACCATTTTCAAAATAAAAGTCCCACATACATAGTAAGTTAAATATAAACTTAAAAATAATTAAGAGAGAAAAATGATTATTGTTGTCTTACTAGAAAATGTTGTGGCATGTCAAACGAAGCCTGATGTGTGCATGTTAATGATCTCAGAGCTGAGGGCATGGGCCGTGAGTCACGCAGCAGTCTGCTTTGTGTTCTGATTAGCTTGTTGTCCACTGGTGTTTTACACTTGTGGGATTTACATGAGAACAAGGAAACACTGGTGTCTGTGGCTGAGGACATGGCTTTCCATATACTGATCTCTTTTTTTCCCACTATGTATAGGTAAACCCAGATTTTCTTTATAGGGTGCTAATGCTACTGGTAATAGAGAAAAAAAATTGGCAGAGGATCAAGTATGTTACATTTCCACATTGACTTCAGATATTAACTGCTCTTTATTTGCTCTCTTTGTGTCTCTGCTGATACACAGCTTTTTGTTGCAAGAGTAAACAAGCACTGTACCAGCAGCAGAATATTATAAACACGGATCGTTTAGCCTGTCCAGGAAGTGAACGCTACTTGTTACCTTTTCCCCCAACATGCAGATACAGAGCATTGAGGACATGATCCGTACTGAGAAAAAGTATAAGGGTAACAGGTGAATGCCATTAATCATAATAAGTGACTCAGGGTGAAAAAACTTGATACTGTGTCAGTGTTGAACAGCAAGTATTTTGATTTTATTACTGTACCTACTCTTAATCTGAGTATATCTAGTTTAGGAAACATTTGGTTTTGCTACATTTCAGAACAAAACATTATACTTTTTTCTCCACTAAGTTTCATAAATGTTGCAGAATAAAAAGTTATTTTGAACTGGAGAAATTGTTACAACGAAAGAGAAAATACAATTGATGACATCAGTGTCTGATTTGTGAACAAGCTGAATCTTGCCAGATAAGCTGTTAACCTTTTGAACAAATCTGCAGACAGGTCCTTCTTCTGCTCTCTGTGTAGTTGTGTACCTACAGTATACCTTTAGCCTGAGTTATTTTTGCCATGACAAGTTCGCTCTCTGTGTAGTTTCTGTTTGTCTGTTTTGTCTACATTTGGTCCTACCTGTTATGGTATCTACAGCTGTCACAGAGAGGCCACTGTCAGAATGATAAAGTGTCCTGATGATATAAAAAATATATAAATAAATAGATGGTTTGGTGATTGAATTGTAATTGGCAAATTGAAAAATCTAGGTTAAAGTTTAAAAATGTTTGCACATGTTTAAAAAATGTTTGATGGTGTTGCAGTTATCATTTTTGCAGTTTGCAGGGTTAAGCAGGCATGAACTTTTTTGGTGGTAGGTTATATTGGTAATGTTCGTGTTTGCAGTAAAACGTCTGAAATGGTGTACACATCTGATGATCTTACACATATTTATAAGCCTGTTATGATGAGTTTTATTATGTGTAGGTCTAGGCTTTTGTTTTTTTTGTCACGGCAGAACTTCACAGCTAGTATTCTCATGGCTAGTTTTAACAGCTTGCATTTATATTGATTTTTATTTTTCTTTATTGTCAATAAATATATTAATTTTATGATATTACTTAAGTCGGGTGATGCAGTGGCACAGTATGTAGTGCTGTCACCTCACAGCAAGAAGGTTGCTGGTTCGAGCTTCGGCTGGGTCAATTGGCATTTCTGTGTGAAGTTTACATGTTCTCCCAGTGCTCACGTGGGTTTCCTCTGGATGCTTCGGTTTTCCCCCACAAGTCCAAAGACATTTTCTATAGGTGAATTGGGTAAGCAAAAATTGTCCAGTGTGTGAATGAGAGTGTATGGGTGTTCCCCAGTGATGGGTTGCAGCTGGAAGGGCATCCGCTGCATAAAACATATGCTGGATAAGTTGGCGGTTCATTCCGATGTGGCGACCTCAGATTAATAAAGAGACTAAGCTGAAAAGAAAATGAATGAATGAATATTAAGACTTTGAAGTTGCTGTACTGTTTGGATATCTAATTGCATCATGTGACACATTGATTGTTTAAAAGGAATTCCTGTCGCTGTATGTTGTCAACATGATGAAGGCAAGGCAGATAGGCAGATCTGTGTGATAGTGCCTTCTCCAGATCTGGCCCGAGGACCAAGCCATACTATCAGTCAGATCTGTCTGATAGTGCCTGTGCAAAACACAGCGGAGATACTCTCATGCAGCTTGAGTGCCTAAATACCTAATGACAAATTACTTCTTACAAATTAAAATCATATATACTGTAGATCATAACTGTCATTCCAATAGTCAAGTCCAGTCTATGAAATAAAATGGGTCTGTGAGTATTACCACCTGAACAGGGCACATTTTAAAGCCTTAAGTGCATTAAAATACTTTTGTGAAATTAAAAGGTTAGACTTCATAACATTTATTACTGTACCAGTACTTTTAACAGAAATTGTTGATTTGTGTCCCTTTTGCACCACTGACTGTGGATGAGATTTAGATTTGATGCTTTAGGCCTGTAGTGGGCAGTGTAGCCTTTAGCTTCATGACAAAGTTGGTCTCCACTAATGCAAAAACACAGACATGATAATCATATACACTCAAAAATAAAAAAAAATTGGCTTGTTCAAACTACTTATTTAAAATAAGCTGAATCAACACAAATCTTGAGATTTCATTGGGTCAACTTAATTTTTTATGTTCAATCCACGTAAATGTGTTTAACGTGTTAAGTTAACTTAATTGATTTGTGTTGGGACAACATGAATGAATTGTGTGAAACCCTGCATTTTTTACAGTGTAGGTTGGACTGCCTAATAAATGTTGAGTTATGTTTTTCATAAACATTTCATAGACAAGTATAAATTTAGTACATGTATGTGTCACCCTTTCCACATCATCAGAGCATCCGCAGCAAACCTGCACATGCTAGGTTTTTTTATCAGGACAGCTCTGATCCTGTTCCTGTCCATCCTGTATCAGAGTCATATGATCCCATCCAGTTATATTCACCTAACGGCTGTGGGCAAAACAGGAACTGAGCATCCTTGATGTGAGGGTCAGAGGTCCAACACATGAAACTGAAGGGCACTTCTCTTTTAATGGCCGGATATCGACAATCCCATGTGTATGGAAAACCACTGGGACAGTCATCACTTTATTTTTTTCATTGGAGAATGAGAGTCCAAAGCTTTTTACACTACACTTCTGCCAATGATTTATTGGATCTCATACGTAAACACAAATCAAAATGAAATGTTGCACGTCACTGAATGAATCTTATGTGGTCCTTCCTAAAAATCAGCCAAAAAGGGTTTTTGTTCAGCGCCCTTGCTAAGTGATGAAGGGTCTTTTGGCAGTCCTGGTGTTATGAAAACAGTATGACTGCGGATGGATGGTATAAGTGGTGAAGACATCTGGATCGTATTTTCATCCCTGTCAGAGATGGAAGAATCCCCTGCGAGCTCGAGCACATCCAAACCCTACAGATGGTAAATTAATGGCAAATCCAAGACATACTGCTCACAGCTTCACACCACATTCCAAACGCATTATTCAGAGCCACACATTTATCAGGCTGAAATAAAAAATATGTCTACAATCAGTGACACTGTAGTTATTTTAAATCAGAGAGGACCTGGAGAAAAGCTAGCTGTTAGCATGGCACCTGCTCAGCTGGCAGAAGGGGAAGATGGAAAAATATCATCCAAATATCTCTCTACATCTACTAATGAACTAACTGTGATTGATATGTTGGTAGTAAAAACGTTATTCCACCTGAATACACAGTCACTTTTGAGGGAACATCAATCTGGGGAGGTGTAGTTACGAGCAGTGCCTTCATGCTAACCAGTCAAATCACTGGTCCTATCAATAATACTGATTTTACCTTTTATCCATGTGCCTACATCCTGAAGGTGTATGTGTTTTGTGGTGTGTCAAGACTTGAATGAAGACTAGTCTGTATGTCACTAGCTGTGCAGATACCCAGGAGCTCTTCGCTAATGTGCTCAATCTGTCAGTCTGTCTACTAGCCGCACAGAACTACACTAATAGGATCATTTGCTGAGCTGTCAGGAACTGACCAAACAAACATCACATGCTCACTCACGCACAACAAAGGCACTGCTACTGGAAACGCATACTAATTTTGTACAAATAATGATGAATTTGACCATTTCTTAGCAATTGGCATCCATTTCATCTGTTTTATTTTGAGGAATTGTTTATTAGTTTGGATCGGGATTGATCCCAGGTCCCAATTACACTACTACACAAACTGTTCCCATGTGCTAGTAAGCTTTGACATAGTGTTTGGGTTAAGTCATCCCACGCCTAGAGGTCTAAATGAGTCAGAAATGCCACTGGTGCCCCTTCAAAGTAAAATGGTGCATGACGTCCTAACACTTGAGCTGACATGATCATCACAAGTTTGTACAAAACCTGATCATCATGTTATCCAGCATGATTTAACAATCATCTTATGCTTCAGTGAGAGCAAATACTTTCACAATGACGTTTCATTTGTTGATATTTAACTGATCTGTGTTAGTTAATGTGAATTAATAATGAACAATGTACTAACATAAAACCTTGTTCAAACGGGTTTTTTACTTTAAAAAATAAAAGTTATATTCCACAAGTATGCATTATCAAAAGCGAGAATAAAGACGCTTATAATGTTATAAAATATTTCTGTTGCAAAAAATTTATGTTCCATAAATTCTGCATTGATTAAAGAATCCTGATGAAACCTAGTTTGTTTTTGACTATAATATCTGGCCCAGCTTTGACCCACATAATCAGCTTTTTTAAATTACGGTACATGACTGGACCAAGTCCAGGACCATATGCGGGCCAAGTCTCAGCCAAGTTAATAACTGATAATAGAACTGGGCCAAGATATGTTGGTGTGTCACGACTGCAATGAAATTGATAAACCCATGAAGCATTGTGCTGTATGCACTCTATTGGTGAGCTTTTTCTTGAAGAGACCTGATTGGTAGAATTTTATTTATTTGTTCAAAAATAATTAAAATAATACAAAAAAAATTTAAAATGTGGGTCAAGATAGACCAAACTTACATGGCTCACATATCAATTATTAACATCTGGTCCAAATACTAATTTTTACATCTGGCCCAGGTATTGCACTGTAAAAAAATGCAGGGTTCCACACAATCCATTCATGTTGTCTCAACACAAATTGATTAAGTTAACTTAACACTTTAACCAAATTTATGTGGATTGAACATAAAAAAGTAAGTTGTCCCAATGAAAGCTCAATAATTGTGTTTCAGCTCATTTTAAATAAGTAAATAAAAAATATTTTTTTAAATGTGAGTCACCTTAAAGACAGTGCCACTTCTGCAAAACCTTTGCCATGTTTGGCCTACATGCTGTATGCCAGTGCTGGATGAATACCAGCTTTATGCCAAATCTGGGCCAAAAATCTTTGCGATCTGGGGAACAATCGTTTTGGTTTTCACCACTTATAAGTACAGTATA
Organism: Danio tinwini; assembly: GCA_903798205.1. Lineage (NCBI taxonomy): Eukaryota > Metazoa > Chordata > Actinopteri > Cypriniformes > Danionidae > Danio > Danio tinwini. The sequence goes on from CAIGQZ010033024.1 coordinate 4,855,076, forward strand.
AAAAATTTTGGTAACATTGTAATTTAAGTAGAGCAGCACGGTGGCGCAGTGGGTAGTACAATCGCCTATGCAATATACAATTAGCTTACCCAATTCACCTATACCTCATGTCTTTGGACTGTGGGGGAAACCAGAGCACCTGGAGGAAACCCAAGCCAACACGGGGAGAACATGCAAACTCCACACAGAAATGCCAACTAACTCCGCTGGGACTCGAACCAGCGAACTGCTTGCTGTGAGGCGATGGTCCTACCCACTGTGCCACTGTGCTGCCCTTAGATTTCACTGTCAGATGAAATTTAGGTTTGTTTTAGCCAAGACGACTATCTTCAGAAGTCTATTAGACATCTATTAGACATCTTTTAAAAACATAAAATGCTTACTAGGTCCTACCACTAAGAGAGTTTCCATTACAAATTTCTGCAAAACTGTTGAGACAGGATGGCAATTCCACGTAGCACTTCCATGCTTCCTAGAAAACATAAATTTTAAATTGAAAAAAAATATTTCACAATGCTTCTGTTTAAATGCTATTTTTAAAGAAACCAGTGTTTGGTAAGCTTAAGAGACTTCTTTCAAAAACATAAATCAAACCAACCTCAACATTTCAAACAGCAGCGTACAGTATATCCAGATTATGTTGTGGTACGGTGGACTTTTCCCACACTTTTCCCAGTTTAGACACACTGAGCACAAAGACTCATATGGTATCTTGCCTTCAGCTGCAAGGTTATCGTGCAAAAGTGGAATGTGTGTAAAAGACACTAATTTAGATCTGTGAGGTCAGCACACAGTTGAAAGACCAGTCTTTATTTGAATATATTCATCACGAGGAGGCTAGATTATAAATATATAGCATTGGCTTTTTATTTCTCCACCATCTGCCTGAAGCTCTCACCTCTTTCATTGTTCTTCTTATTCAAGCCATTTTTATTTCTGTCGAAGCTGTTTTACAAAGAAAACAGACGATAATTGAAAATCAGCTTCAAAAGTTTCATTAGTGTAATATAACTTCACTTCATAAGGCACTGTTTAGATATAGTTAATAATGAGTTCAGTTCAATATAAATGTCATTGTGGAATTATGTGATTGACTGGCAGCACAATATATATCGTTTCGGCATCGATATTGCAATGTGTGTGTCTGCAATAGTCACATCGCAAGATTTGTAATGTTAAGCTGGGATTATAGTTGATTTGCCGAGTCATATAACCATAACAGAGTAAAACTTATCATTTGCATGGGTTTTAAAGGCATTTCAAGAAAGTGTAAAGCATTTGGGCACAATGACATAAAATATTTGTAACATTAATGATAAAATATTTACTTATTTATTAATACAATGAAGTATGTACCTTGTTATTTTACACTACTAAATTTCTGTATTTGAATACTGTTTGAATACTGTGATGGTTAGAAAACCATAAAGAACTGTTTATTTACTTTTTTCTTTGCTCTATTGTAATTCTTGCAATTTTATTTTCATACATGATTCAGACCCTTACAAAATCAACCCAACCAATCTAAAATTAATCATTTTTCACAAATAGAGCTATTCAGGCCATCTAGTGAAATTGTTTTCATATTGCAATATATATCACCGCGAAACAAAATATTGCAATGTCAGATTTCTCCAATATCATACAGCCCTACACTCTCAGAAATAAAGGTATGCGAGCTGTCACTGGGGTGGTACCTTTTTAAAAGATACACATTTGTACTTAAAGGGTCCATATTGGTACCTCAAAAGTATATATTAGTACCTAAAAACTTTAAACGGGACACTTTTGTACATTTTAGGTACTAATATGTACCCTTGAGGTATTAACATGGACCTTTTAGGTACAAATTTGTACCTTTTGAAAAGGTACCACCCCAGTGACAGCTCGTGTACCTTTATTTCTGAGAGTGTAGACTGTAGTGCAGCTTTACCAACCCAGTAATGATCAAGCCTAAGGTGGCAGTAGGTGTGTTTCCATTACACTTCAAATTTGCACAAACTGATAATGTGAACAGAAAATACACTTGATGAAATATATCATGCTTACATGAGATGTTTTTTTAAGTTTTGTGGAACATCAAAGATTTATAGCAGGGGTGCCAAAACTTTTTATTGACGGGCCAAAAACCAAAGTTGATTGCGACTAGTGGGCAAATATCGGTTGGGTAATTTACAATGGGTAATTTCCTAATTTATTTAATAATGTATAAAAATGACTAGAAAACTTTGCTTTATATTAACTAATACAGTATTTTTTTAACATTTTATAATGAACTTATTGCAGTAAAAACAAAACAATCTCTTTTATAACAGAATTACAGTTTTTGCCTTGATTTTCTTGCCGATGTCTTCTGCATAGTCCTCTATCCATCGAGTGTCAGTATTTACCTTTTTAAAAATCTCCCTTTGAAAAAAAGATTCATGTACAACATTTAATTGAAACATTTAATTTCAGTTAGATTTTTTTAGCTCAGCAACAAAACAAACAAAAAAGATTACGTCAAATTAGAAATGGTGATTTCTGTGTTAAAAGCATTAACCTCAACCCCTTTCCATCATACTCACTCTCCTCTCAGATGGGATGGTGGACATGTTTGAGTCTGAATTTATTTAATTTATTTACTGTTTGCAGGTGAGTATTATTAGTTTCTCTAAAACATGGCACAAAATTTTTTTACACTTGCACAAGATGGTTTTTCAGGTAATTCACAAAAGGAAAAGTCAAGTCATCTTTATTTCTATAGCACTTTTAAAGTGTATGTTGTGTCAAAGCAGCTTTACATACAGAAGATGATGAAAACATACAAGTAAAAATAGAATGAAATGATTTTTACAATATTTCTGATTATCTATAAACTAGATTTTAGCATATCAGGCAGGAAGTAGAGTGGTGCAAGAATACTGGTGTAGTTCAAGTTAGATAAAAATGATTCAGTTCACTTTTATACAAATTACTGCAATGAAAACAACCTATACTGTAGGTGTCACCATCATTTTTTCTTTTTAATGTCTTGTCTTTTTTAATGTTTAATGTCTTTTAATGTCTTGTGAGAGGAGAAGTTTTAGTCACACAACAGTTGTTAAATGGAATTGCCATTGTGTCTCAACAGTTTTGCAGAAATTAGTATTGGAAACTCTCTTAGTGGCAGGACCTAGCAAGCATTTTATGTTTTTAAAAGATGTCTAACAGATGTCTAATAGACTTCTGAAGATAGTCGTCTTTGCTAAAACAAACCTAAATTTTGTTTGGCAGTGGAATCTGCAGCACAGTGGAGCAGTGGGTAGCACAATCGCCTCACAGCAGGAAGGTCGCTGGTTGGAGTCCTGGCTTGGTCAGTTGGCAGTTCTGTGTGGAGTTTGCATGTTCTCCCCGTGTTGGTATGGGTTTCCCCACTCCGTCTCGGGTTTCTCCCACAAGTCCAAAGAAATGTAGTATTGGTTAATTGGGTAAGCTAAAATTGTCTGTAGTGAATGAGTGTGTATGGATGTTTCCTAGTGATGGGTTGCAGCGGAAAGGGCATCTTCTGTGTAAAACATATGCTGGATAAGTTGGCGGTTCATTCCACTGTGGCTACTCCAGATTATTAAGGCACTAAGCCAAAAAGAAAATGAATCAATATAGAGAGAAATCTAATAGACGTCTAAGAATAGACCACAACTAGACTAGTCATCAAATAAACAGAAATGAATAACTACACATAAAGTCTGTCTAATCTGTCTATTTGATGACTAGTCTAGTTTTGGGCTATTCTTATCTATATTCGATTTTCACTGACAGCCCAAGTTTAGCCTTGTTTCAGTCAAGCTGTCTATGTTTAGATGTCTATTAGACGTCCATTAAACACACAATTGTTTGCTGGGAAATGAAACTCCACTAGTTGACTAAATGAAGTGAAGAACAAACCTTTAGAGAAACCAAGCTTCTTCAGTATCACACATTAGGTTTAGCTAGCGCGTTAATGTTTTGACTGCTGTGTTGGGATTTCGACAGGAATGCACTCGTGAGCACACACAGTAACCCCCTCTGCCAGCGGGAGGACGGAGCTGATGATGAATGACAGTCAGTCTGACAGACAGGGAAACTCATTTAAAGCCCTGCTCGCGCTATCAGTCTCAGGCTCCTCCCCTTCTGCTACGCGTCACTGTAGTGTGAGTGTTTACTTGAACTGAAGTTTGCTCTTGGCAGCCCCGCGGCTGATTTACATGAGTGCATGGCAGATGGACAGGACAGACAGACCTGCCTCTCGCTCTTTATCCTGCCCTGCTTCTGTCTGTTTGTCTCATGCTCTACCTGTCTGAAGAGTCTGCGCCCATTTCCACAGTCTGCTTCTGTCTGCTGGTCTGCAGGTTCAGTCCAGCGTGTCTGTGAGTCAATTTACACCTTTAATGAGAAACGTTTTGTGTCTGATTGTGCCTGCAGTATTTTACTCACTCACATTTTAGACTTTTTTTCGGTGTGTAGAATATATTCAGTTAGTGTGTAAACACAATGATAAACAGCACTTTGCTTAGGAAATAGCGTTACTAATAGTGTTTACAGAAGTCTATGATGCCACAAGTGTTTGTTTAAGACTGTGTGTTTTGTGTTTGTTAATGTGGTTAAATCTGGATTTCACATGCTTAACTGCCAGCTACTGCTTACTGTTTTGGGTAAAGATGAGCAGTCTTTCCGCTGTGTATGTTTACTTGTGTTTCCTTATGTAGAACAATACTTTCTACATAAAGGTCAATGACAGGATGCTTACTTTTTCTTTGTCTATGTTATTTTAAAGTTCATTTATTGAGTGGTGGACACGTTTTCAGCTTCTGAATTTTATTTATTTAATTACTTTTTGGTGATATTTTAGGTTGGATTTGAAATTAAAAAGTGTGGTAACACTGGAATAGGAATTTGTTAACTAGCATGGCAAATACTGCTAAATCATTTTTTAATCAAATATCAATACACATTTAGATTTTTTAGTAATGTTCATTCATTCATTCATTTATTCGTTTTCTTTTTGGCTTAATCCCTTTATTAATCTGGGGTTGCCACAGCGAAATGAACCAACTCATGAAACAGCCGCTACTCATCACTGGAAAACAATCACAATTCACACACACTCATACACTATGGTCAATTTTAGCATACCCAATTCACCTGTACCGCATGTCTTTGGACTGTGGGGGAAACTGGAGCACCCAGAGGAAACCCACGCTAACACAGGGAGAACATGTAAACTTCACACAGAAACGCCAACTGACCCAGCTGAGGCTCGAACCACGCCACCGCGCCACCCTTTTAGTAATGTATAAGCTAATAATATATATTGCAACATATAGATTAACAAGAACTGTTAAAAATATTTTATGTTGACTTTTGGATCTTACTGTAAAGTTTGACAATATGTCTGAGTGGCGTAATGTCTCTTGTAATTTTGAAAAGAAGTGAAATATTAAAAGATTAATATCTGAAAGTCTTTTTGGTGAATACAAATTTGATTTAAGATTGTTAGAGTTCTTTATTTTTTCTCTTTTTATTAAAAGAGCTTAACATTTCAATAATTAAATCACTTTAGTTGCAGAAAATGTCATAATATATAAACACTAATAATAAAAATATTTAGTTAATAGAACTTCTCACAATTGAAATAGTTTTTTTTTTCTCATTTTTAGACTTATTGAAAGAGTATAACTGGTTTTAAATATTTATTTAACAAAAATTTTGACTCATTTTATGATGCAGAGAGCAGCGTCTACCACTACCATAGTTGGTGCACTACCGTAAGAGCATCAAATTTGTTTTTGAGACATTACCTCCTGCAAAGTGGAGTTTTCATTTCAGATTTAACAGACTTTAAACATAAAACAAACCTCAAATTCGTTTGGATTCAGTTGTCTGTTGTTGACTTTATCCCATCAGGAATATGAATTTAACCACTGATTAGACCACCAGACATCGCCACACGCAAAATGATGACTTTGATGTCTTTCTTTCAGTAAACGTCCTTTAGAGAATAATGCATATTCTGCCAGCCTAAATCAGTCTGAGCAATGAATAAAGCCTTCGCTGGAAATCTACTTTTGCAAATGTTATCTAATTGTTTTTAAGCTGTGTGAAAGCGATGCTCAGTTTGGAGGTAGATATTTCGTTGGCTTTTTATTTGTTTTTGTTTGAGACCGTATAAATTCCAATGGATTACTCAGAAGGGCAAACTGTTGCTGTTTTATTCTCTCACTTTTCTTTCAGTTCTCTAAATGCTCACAGAGATCAGATGGTGTTTGGTGTGTTGCTTAAGAGCAAAGAAATTCTGTGTAACTTTCCTTTGTATGAGCCACTCAAATAATGCTAGAGCTGCATCTTCACGCACAATAATACACGCTTGCATTATGCACATTCATTTGCACTGAGGTGCAGTAATGCAAATGTTCCCCAGATGTACGTAGTTGAAGAATAGAATTTTATCACAGATATATATATACAACACAATCTATATATATATATATATATATATATATATATATATATATATATATATATATATATATATATGCATATAATCTGATTGTGTTCCTTTGATACAGTAAGAACACCAGGAATGTTACTGGAACTGTTATACAAACACTTTGAAATTATTTAAAAAGGGGCATCTGGAAACCATCAGCATGTTTCTAAATACGAGTATTTATATTGAGGTTCTCATGAGGGACCATGAGCCAGGTTTTAAGGATCAGGAGACAAATATGGTCAGGGCTCAAGAAGTATATGAAGTGGAAATCGGACAGGAATTCTGAAAGGAAATAAGAGCATGGACTGAGAAATTCTTTTTAAGGAATCGACTATTGTTTGCTCTGGATGGATGGCTAAGAAAATCTTTTCAAAATGAAGCGAAACAGTTTCGCAAAACTGTTTACTTTATTGTTCTAGTACTCAAGAACGGTCTTGCAACAATATTTATGGACCCCTGATGTTTTTGTCTGGATCTTGTCTTGCACTCAGGTATGTCTGCACTTGGATTACTCTTCTCAGATGAGAATGCATGAATCTGATTTGCACATGGATATGATATTGCAGCTATTTTCAGGTCCACTGCCAAATTTTGGCAAATTTAGAATTAGATTCTCCAGGATGTTACATTTACATGTTACATTTTTTGGAATTACTGAGCAATTCCAGCGTTATGGATGTGACATTTGCAGTGAAAACTCAAAACATAAATTCACATAGAAAATATACGTTAACATTATATTGACACATCTGTTTATATTTTCCAAAACGACTAACCATAGAGTTGTGGGATCAGAAAAATATCAATCTGTAAAAAATGTTCATACTTTAAATGACGAAAATAAACATGTGTTTTGGATGTGGAAAAAAAAGTTTGTGAGTTTACAGTATACAACATACTTTGTAGAAATTCGGTCAATTAAACTGCACAACCCAAAAGAAACAATGTTAATCAAACAGACACGAGTCTGCTTACTATAGAACAAACATGATTGATTTTATTTTATTTTATATTTTTGTATTTATGAGGAAAAAGTGTTGTTATGGATGTGACACTTTTTCCGTTATGGTTGTGACACCTGTGAAATTGCCACTTGTGTGATTTTGGCAAATTAAATATAATAGTTTTAAACACTGACAGATACATTACTGCGCTCACGACATTTGTCATTGAAATAATGCTATTGGTAGTTGGCAGATCTGTGTAAAAAAAAAGCCTGCCGCCACAGCTAGAAAAAATCTTAGAGGAAACATTCGGTGAAAAGTGAAATTTGAATGTAACTAAAAAAGTTAACCCAATATTGGGTTTGTCTATATTTGAAATTGGGTTACAACAACTCAGTATTTTTAGAGTGTATTTTTAAGACTGTAGGTTCATTACCACGTAAAAAAAGGTAAGTACATTATTAAAATGCTAATAAACCTTAGAGAAAATAAAGTCATTTTAAGAGCAGTAAAGGGCCTTAGGGGAGACAAAAATAAGTGTGAAAAATCTGTGTAAAACGCCATAATGGAACCTTAGTTTTTAGCATACTGAATGTGACATAAGAGCCGAGCCGATTAATTGCTATTATTGTTTGGTTAACACCATCTATTTCATTGTCTAAAATGTTGGTCTTGTGTAATGAGATGTACTGTATATTATTATATTTCTTATATAGCATACTGCATGCAGTCTCGTTCTCAATCCTTTCTGCCTGTGTCTCTCTGAGGTCTCAGAATGTGCACAAATTAAACTGTTGAACTCAGTAGTTCTCTTTTTAAGCTACAAATTTGTTTTTAATGTACTCTCACAGTTTGCAGGAATAAGTGATTCTGTATTGTTTTTTGTTTTATTTTTGCACGAAAATAAGGTATTGTGCTTGTCCAAATGAATCTGTGTGCAGATAATTTCTTTGTAGTTGATTTTCACTAAATAAAATTGACTTTTAATAATATTAATGACCATGAACTTCAAAAAGCATGCTAGATGGACTTAAATGAACCTTGTGTTAATGTCTGTATAGCATTCTAGGTCAGTTGTTGTATCAGTTCAAAGAAACTCACTAAAAAGAATAAATAAACAATATGTAGATTATTTGTCAATTGTCTTAATGTTGATATATGCACCTTATTTGTGATCATTTGGCCACCTCAACTTATTTTAAGTTGTACAAAACAGCTTGTTACAGTGGATATTGCAAACATGGATTTCATATCATATACAGTTGAAGTCAGAATTATTAGCCCCCCTGATTTATTTGCCCCCCTGTTTATTTTTTTCCTCAATTTCTGTTTAATGGAGAGCAGATTTTTTTCAACACATTTCTAAGCATAATAGTTTTAATAACTCATGTATAATAACTGATTTATTTTATCTTTGCCATGATGACAGTAAATAATATTTGACTGGATATTTTTCAAGACACTTCTATACAGTGATTTTTAAAGGCTTAACTAGGTTAATTAGGGTAACTAGGCAGGTTAGGGTAATTATGCAAGTTATTGTATAATGATGGTTTTTTTCTGTAGAATCACAAAAAAAATTTGCTTAATAATTTTGACCTTAAAATGGTTCTTAAAAAAATGTAAGACTTAAAAGCTTTTGTTTCAGCCAAAATAAAACAAATAAGACTTTCTCCAGAAGAAAAAATATTATCAGACATACTGGGAAAATTTCCTTACTCTGTTAAACATAATTTGGAAAATACTTAAAAAAGAAAAAAAAATCAAAGGGGGGCTAATAATTCTGACTTCAACTGTATATTAGGGATGTCCCGATCAGGTTTTTTTGCCCTTGAGTCCGAGTCTGAGTCATTTGATTTTGAGTATTTACTAAAACCCGATCCGATACTTCTATAATACATAAAAAAAAGCAAAGAAGAGCGGATTTAGGATGTTCCTTATTTTTTTATTTAATTCACCTTATTATAACATTCAACAACTCTGTTAACAAACAGAGAACTTCTGTGACGTAGCTTGAACTATATTGAAGTAATAAATAATACAAATTCTTCACCTCTTGCAATCCCAAGTTTACATATCTTAGTTTGCTATGGCAATGTTGTCATCATCAACTTTATAATACCTCCAGATGGCAGACATAGTCGGGTTGTTGCTAGATCAGATATGGTTGCGGCCGGAAGTTAACCAGAATTATTTTTATATTGTATTGTATTGTATTGTATTGTATTGTATTGTATTGTATTGTATTAATTGCATTAAATTTGATCATGTTACAAATATTAATATATAATGTAACATATATTTTGCCAAT
>CAIGQZ010033024.1:4869820-4889331 GCA_903798205.1 Danio tinwini
CACACACACACACACACACACACACACAATGTTTTTGTCAATTTATTTGCTGAAAATGCCAGATGTCTTTAGTTTTAAACCATTAAAATGTGTACTGTACGATTGAACTCTAATAGAATTTGTTTCCCTTATTTGAGACACTAACCCAAGATTCCTCAAACATTATATAATGTAATGTGCTTTGTATTGTTATGCTTATTTTTCTTTTGTGTCCAGTAAATGAGCACAAAACCCCTGATGAACGATGGTTTAGGTTTCAGTGGGCTTTAAAGAATGGTTTAATGCTCCATGTGTTTGTGTTTTGCTCGTCCCTTCGTCCTGGCTTTCACTGTTTTGTTTTAGAGAAGGGGCAGCGTATGTGGGAAAGATATGCTTATGAAACATTGTGTCTTGCATTGCTCTGAAGCTTCTCTCATCTTCCAACCCTCAAATTATATTATATTAGTGTATTTTCCCATTGTTTTATAAATGCCACAATTTAATTTATAACTTATTCTAGAAAGGTTTGGAATTTTAATGTTTTTTAAAAGGTTACTTACAGTATGCTAACCAACGCTGAGCAGCATTTATTTGTAATACATAACAAGTTAACAAAAAAAAAAGTTTTAAATTTAAATATATAAATATATAAGTTCTTTAATGGTTGGTTCACTTTGTAATGCATTTTTTGTCATTTCTTGAGAACCATTTATTGACCAAATAAGATCAAGAGAGTTTTATAAAGAAGAAAAGACAGTTGAGCTGCATTTAAAATGTTTAAGTTTCCTTGATCTGCTGCTGTGAAAGACAGTTATGAAAAAAAAAATACAAAAATGTCATCAGTAAACTATTATAAACCATTTATAAACAAACTTCTCTGATTTTAATGACATTACAATTTTAAGGTACAGGTATCAGCACGATATTTGATGAATGTGATTCTGCTTACACCTTTTTTCCACTATAATCAAAACAAACATGACCTTTGACCTGCGACCTTTTCTTGACACCAATTGGCATGCTTCATGACCACAGCTGAAGTGGAAAGTGAACTCACACGTGGACACAAGGAAATGGCTTCTGCTTTCAGTTAAACCATAGTGAGAAGACATTTTACACGTTTAAACCGAATGATGGGGGTTTTATATATGGAGATTCAGTCATTTTATAATTGTTTTTTGAGCCATAATTTCTAACCACTCAAGCAGATCTTATATTTATGTTTTAAAGTTAAAGCACTGTAGCAGGCATATATACAGTATAATGACAGTTTTATGTTTTTGTGTCTTAATGAAGATATGACCACTTTATCAGAATTCAGGATCATTGAAATGCAATATCTGTATATTTATGGGCTGTTCACATATCATGTCCTTTGTGCACTGAAGTTTGTTCTTTCAAATAGAATGCATGTAGTGAATTTTCAGAATGTTACAAGAGCACCACATGTCAATGTGACAAGAACCAACCAATCATCTTCAAACTTTGTATGGTTTATACACATTTTATTATTGTACACAGGACAAATGCAGAACACCCAAACACTGTGCTGCTTTGTCATTATCTCCATAAACAAACTCGTATCAGAGCTGCAGCAAGGGTTTCTCAGTGGTGGTCTCTTGGAGAACGTGGCTGATGGTTACTTAGCATTGACAGACACTACAAGACTGCAAGTTTAAAAGTGCATTAAATTGGTGAAGGAAGTGGTGCTCCTCACATTTTCCATGGGGTTTGGACACAATATGTGAACAACCCCTTCATAAATTCATAAAATTCCATTTACACTTTTATGTCTTACTCACAGTAGGGGCCAGTGTTGGGGGGTAATGCACATTACATAGTAATATTACTTTTCTAAAGTAACGAGAAAATAAGTAATATTTTTATGTTGTTATATTATTTTAGTTACTTTTAGAAAAATGTAATGCGAGTTACTTTTTACCTTGCTTAATTTGCTTTTAAAAATATATTGCAGAATAAAAATGACCTTAATCAGGTGGAAACCCTCACTCAATCAGAGAGTGTGGTGTAAGAGAACATACAGTCGACTCGCACTCATCATCATCCGGTCTCTTTTTTCACAGCAGATGAGTCAGTGTACTGTTCTAGTTACTGAATAACTTTTGGTTCATTTCGAGTCAGAGGGGCTATCGGACATGTTAAAAAGTAAATAATAAAGTAGGCTACTTAGCCTACTGAAGACCAGTCGTTTCAGGCCGACTCAGTTCAATTTGGTGAACTGGTTCGACCGGTTCACTTAGAAGATTCGGTTAAAAACAAACAATTCATTCGCGAATCGCCCATCATCACTACAGACAGAAACAGAAACACTGGCAGGCCGAAGACTTACATATTTGCAATGGATTCTTCTTATTTTGAACTCATCAGATAAAAGAAGTGGATTGTTGTTAAGTGTAGATTATGTGCAAGTAAAACTCTTGACAGCTGCAAGAAACACGACATTGAAAAAAACTAAACAAAACTGCACTACACCTGCACTCCACCTCCAGCTAAACAACAAACGATTAACATCAGTTTACGCTCTATAGGTAAAACAATTAATTTGACTAAACAAAAAATATATATATTACTTTTATTGTTGAGGAGATGCAGCCACTGTCCACTGTAGGAGAGACTACGCTTTGCAATATAGTAAGATTTTTTCTCTTTTGGGAAACGATTTACACATTTGATAAGGCCATGTGAAGAAATTTATTCTATGTATAAAGTTCAAAGATTTATTATGATTTGGGGATGTTTTATTGTCTCATTGTTCATTTGGTTTTTAAACATTTTAAAAGTTTAAAATAAATTTTTGCCTTAATATAAATTATTTTAAGTTAGTACATAGGCTTTATTGCAGTCTTTGGCCCAATGCCAATTTTATTTTTGTACCCCTACCCCTTCTCCTTCCCCTTGGCCCTTAAAAATGAGTGTGAAGGGGAAGGGCTTCAAAATTTACCCCTAAGAATTAGCACAGCACTAAAGCACCTGCACACACCATCATATGTCATCGCAAGCTCTTGCTTCATATGAGATCAGACGATCGCGGCTGCTGTAGTTATTCCAGTTGTGTTATTTTTTGGTATTTATCTTCAGGAAATCACTAAAGGCATATATCATGTTATAATAATGATCTAATGTGGCAATAAGCTTGTAATTATACTGCACATTTACACAGTGGCCATATTCATCTATGTAAACACACCAATAACAACATTAACATTATACCAGACACTGTAAAAAGCTCATACTCAGCCACTAGACTGTTTTGACAGGGTGTTTGAGTGTCATCGAGTGTCAGAATGTTGTGGGACTGCTACATACGTTTTTATTAGGGATTATAGATAGTACAATTTAGTGGTTTTTGTTTTAGCGTAAAACACGAACGCGTTTATGTATATATTAAAACATGTGTTTGTTTGTTGTAAAAATTCATAATAATGACAAAAAATTTAATTTGTGGCTCTCCTTACTTCCGGGTGCAGCGAAAGTGCTGTTGTGGCAGGTGTAGTCTGGGAAATTTTCTTACCCCTTGTTTTTGAGTGTGGTCCTGAAAAATCTTCATTCGAAGGGGTGTATACCCCTTCCCCTTAGCCCTATGCCTTCAAGCTAAAGAGAATTAGGACACCCCTACCCCTTCGCGGAAATGCGCAAAACAAGAGGTAGGGCTAAGGGGAAGGGCTAAGGGGTAGCATTGGGATTGGGCCTTTATCCCAATGGACGGTGAATTTATTTAACTAATAACACAAAACATACAAAAGTAGCAAACACATTACTTTATGTGCTTTCAATAATCTGTATATTCAGCATGTATAGTTCTGGGATCAGAAAGTGCTCAAAATATAATTTTATCCCACATTTTTGTTAAGGAAAATGAAGGTGTAGGTTATATAGGTGTCTGTTAAATGCAGAGCTTCTCTGTAAAAAAAAAAAGGTGAAAAAACACCTGCAAGTTCTAAAAGAGATCAAACCTCAGCCAGGTAAGGAAAAGTAACGCAAAAGTAACTCAAAAGTAATATAATGCATCACTTTCCATGAAAAGTAACTAAGTAATGCGATTAGTTACTTTTTTGGGGGGAGTAACTCAAAATTTAATTAAAAAAAGGCAAAGTAACTTTTCCCAACACTGGTAGGGGCACTATTTTAGTAATTGCTAATATAACAATAAAAATATAATGGGTTATATTTCATGAAAGTGATTAACAACTTATACAGTCATCATGGTTGAAGGATCGATTTCTTAATTTTGATAGTTCCCTTTACAGATTCTGTTGCCTATATGTGTAACTGTTGACTTTTATAAGTTGACTGTGTTGTCAACTAGTCGCACATAGCATGGCCTTCAGACTGACAGCAGAAGGTCTGGACTCTGTCAGTTTTTATTGCCCAAGGTTTGCCCAAGAGACCATCTGACTGACATGTTCAGCAGCCACTATAGTTTTGAAGTCCCTACAATAACAGACTGGCATGCCACCAATAAATCGTTCATTGAAGAATGTTGCCATGAACTTCACATATATTAAAAAGCTCAGCATCAAGTGGGTCCTGATAAATAGTCATTGTCACAGTTGCAAACATGAAGACTATCTTTTTCCATGAAATGGTTTGACGTCAGGAAAGAATTATTTCCAGGTGAACTGTAAAGAACACAATGACTTCTGGAAATCCTGTAGAACTCATCCAATGAGTTGATGACTATGAACGTACCTAAGGGTTTCCCACTTTGTGTGCCTTATATGCCAGCCAACCGGCGTCTGAGGCTGAGGGACTTACATGTCAATTTACTCTCATTAGCGTATTAGTAGAGTATAAGTAGACTGTTAGGTAAGGGTTTGGGTTAGTAGAATTAGTTGACATACTTTTAAAGTTACTTGTAGTCAGCAGAATGTCCCCAATCAAAATAATCAAGTCTACTAATACTCTGATTTGACATGTAGCTCCACAGTTACTCATAAACAACAAAACTAACAGAGACAAAAAAAGTGTTACTCTACAATTACACTTTTTAGGTTGGTATCACTGCGTAAAAGAAGACATGATTTTGGATCATTTTAATCTAGTTTATCTCACACTATTCAAATCATAGATACTGTATATTTGCTAGATATCGCATATGGACCCTGAGTATGTGTACATATGTACAGTGCTCCCAGGACAAATGTCATTCAACCGCACCAGTCAAGACTAAAGCCAATCTGAAGATGCTAGACTTCTGTGCTGCTTAAGGGTGTATTTACGAGCAAACAAAGAAATCAAAGCTCTAAGGCAGAACATTTCCTAGGTAAGCTTTTGTTTTCTTACGATTTAGTATGTTACAAACTTTTGTGCTAAACAAGTATTGATGATAATACAGTCACTTACTGCACTGACCATAAGGCAACGTAGCACCAACTCACACTAAATACTAGGCTTATGCTAGTTTTGTGCTACCAAACAATGTAAAAGAAATATGACAAGACACTACGTTGCCAGAAACTTGTATTATTGTCGGCTAAGTGAAAGAGTTGTTCATAACGGAGATTCATTCACAAATGAATCGCTCCCTCAGTTAGAATTAGAAGTGAAAGCAGGACAGAGGGTGTGTTTTGGGACACGGATTAGATTAAATTTAAGAGGAAGGGTGGATAATACATTTCCATGCACACAGACACATGCTCTTTGTCGGCAATGCCCGTACAGTCACTTATCCATCGATGTAGAAAAGTGATGCAAAATTATAATATTCATTATTTAATAAAATAATTGCATACTGACCACCGGGGAACCCCTTGATCATAGGTATATGTATATATGTGTATATATCTCTGGCTCTGGATGGCCAGTCATCCACTACACCTTGGTCCCATATTCATTTTTTAAAGGAGCGCTACCCTGTACTAAAATGGCGGCTCTATTGACGCATTCTTTCCAATAGGCAACAATAGCGTAGGCGACATCTAATGTAAATATCTATGTATTTAAATAAGCATTGAGGCTGATCTACAGCAAATTTTCTTTCAGCATTGGTTTTGGCTTTCAGTTTGGCTTGTTGTTGTCCTCATCAGATGTGCCAACATGAATGGCTACACTCACACAGGATGTATTCTGTCAAAGGAATTACATGAGGTCAAAAAATGACCACTAGCTATTGTATGTTTACCCAATGCAGAGCTGCTGCCAAGTCTAAAAGTAGCTGTCCTTAAACCCAAATTAAACAGAGAAGCTCAAGTAGTACTTTTTCTCAAATAACACTTAGACCTTTACATGTAGGCCTTTTCGTGCTTTTAGTAACCCAGACAGAACCTTTTAGGGCTTGTTTATCTAGACGTGTTCCAGTTAGGGGTGAAATATCTAAAACTGTGATTGTCTAAATACTGTATGTCTTTTAAAGACTGTTGGGAGTGATTGTACACCCTTTAACCTCAGCTTTTGTTATACAATATTTGATGGTTGGTTAGTAGGAGGTGTGCAAAGCATTTTAACTGCAGTATATCACTTTCAGAAGGGTAAATCCTGCTCTTGGAGAAAGGCCCTGCTGCTGAATTCCAGATCTGATCAAACCCATATGCAGTAGCTTCCCTTTAAAATCACTAACAGGTGTGCTGGAGCTTGGCCTGCAAGAAGACTGACCGAGACAGAGAGTAATTCTTTTGCGGTTTCACTTATGCTCTCTTTCTCTGTCTGTCTCTTCTTCAGGGTGACCATACGTGGGCCACCATGTTGGGGCAGAGCGTGAGGCTGCAGCCGGTCACTATACAAAGCCTTTCTGAGCTGGAAAGAGCCCGTCTACAGGAAGTGGCCCTATATCACTTGGAAAGAAGAGACCTGGACTTCAAGATCAGCATTCCTACAGGTAGAGTCCCCTTACAATGATATGCTCATCGATGTAGTGTTACGTGATGATTTCTAATCATGCATGAGAGTAGTGCACACATTGTAAAATAAATAAATAATCAACAGTTGTTCCCAGAGTGCACCTTGATGTCAAAATTACTTCAAATTGACATCAAAAACATGTAAAAAAAAATGCAAATAAATTTACTGTATGTCACAACATTGACGTCCATACCTCCACACGTTGATGTCTTTTTGACCACCAAAATAACAACACACGAATTATTATAATATAAGAAAAGTTTTATTAATAAGAAAGCTTGAGTTCCAAATTATACATTTACACTAAATTTTGTGTCCCTACAATGCATATAAACCTTGATTATCTTGATGTCAAAACAGCATCAAGTTGACATCTAACTTTGTTGTCAAAAAACATGTCAAAAATCGATTACAGGACAGTCCTTGCTTATAATAAAAACTTAACTGTGCAGATTAACAAGTGACCTTTATTGACACCTTTATTATTTAGAAATGACTTGTACCGTGATTTATGTCCAACTTAATCAATATATAATTTCTAACTTAAATCATTTTACTAAAAATGTCAATAAAAGTCATTTGATTAATCATTTCAGCATCAAAAGTTGATAGAGCAGAGATTAAGGTGCATTAATTCAATTTTTAAAGTTTAGATAAACAAAAAACATTCATGAATCACGAGTTACTGATAGCTATTAACTTACAGATTTTTCTTAATAAACTGTATAACCTGTAAATTCATGAAGACATCCTGTGATCAACGTACTAATGAATCATTCTAATGACAGAAAAAACAAGTATTTACTAACCTAAAATTCAAATCATTTCCCAGTCGATGTTAAAGGTGTAGTAGGTGATTGTCTTCAGAATTTTTTTTTGTTGTGCTGTTTGTCTCTTCACATTCCAGTAGTAAATAACATATAATAACAGATATATAACAAAGCAAGTGAGAGAGTGAGACCAGCGATCATTGCATGCATGAAATATTTCACACTATGACAAATTTTGCTTGCTACACAACTGAAAACATGTTAGATATGATAGTTTACCATGGGAATTGTAGTATTATAAAGTACTACAAAGTTTTCTAACTGGCGAATGACATGATCTAGTGGGTTTTCTACTGTCATCTTTAAGGTGCACGTTTGTGATTTTAGGAGGCGTGGCTTTGGACAGCAAGGGAGAGATTGTGTTTCAAATATATTATGCTAATGCATAGCATTTAGGCAGATCACCTACTGTACCTTTAAAGGTTTTCAAATTGATTAAATAAATTCTACCAAATAGTTCCTGTCATGAGTGGAATCACATCCACCTTAAGGAGGCAACATAATTGTTTCCGTTAAAATAATTTTGCTTGCACAATACAAAAAAAAAAAAGTAATTAAACGTTTACGACTAATCAATTCTCCCCTTTTGTTACATATGCAGGGCCAGACGGAATCTGCGGACGGTTTTTGCCATTTCTGCTAAGAATTTTGGTAAAAATCTGCGGATTTCTGTGGAATTGTTTTAGGAGTATCATAACTAAAACCTTAATATGTGAAATAAAAAAAATATCGTTTTAACTTTTATTTAATATTTAAAATGCAAATCAAATTAGATTCACTTTATTCGGTAAACAAAGCAAGTCTCTCATATAATATATCTACTAAAAGACAGAAAATATTACTGTACAAACTGCATTGTACATAAATCAGATGAACATTTTCATATTAGTCAATAATATTACTGAAATTTATTTAAAAACTGATAAAATATAGATTTACACACATTTACTCAAGTAAATAAACATAATTAATGATGGGCTAAAAATCTGCGGAAATCTGTGGAAAATCTGTGGAGTTCTGTGCGCGCAGATTCCATGTGGGCCTAAATATGAGTAAAGCTGCATACATTGAGTGCATTAAGTGTTTAACATTGCACACTTTTTTTTATTATAAGAATAGCATCATCAAGATATATCTAGTGCCATTTTGAAAGCACTCCTTACACTACAAAATGGCATAAAATAGTGCATAAGTGTGCGATTTGGGATGCGTGTTAACAACTGACAACACATTGTTTAGTTATTTAAAAAATGCAGAGTTTTCCTCACTTCCTGAAAAGTGTGTTTGTGGCCACCTGATAGTGATCGTCTGATACATTTTGGAGTCACAGACTACTGTAGATATGATTGTTTCGGACAGATGCTTATCAAATGTCAGAGATATCTGTGTGAGTATTTCAGAGGTATTTTTCATAGTGAATTTGCCAGATAAGACTGCTGTGAAAATTTGTGAGATGGAGTGTAAGAGAAGACCAACTATTTGACAACACTGTTCAGACATAGCCGAAATTTGGCTTCCAGTTCACTTTGTCATGGACATCAAATGTTCAAACTTCAAATGCTAACCACTGAGCCACCGTGTCGCCAATGGACAGCAGTTGTAATCAACCATATTATCATGCAGAGTTATAAACAGACTTATCTCTCTCTGTTGTAAACGTATCTTTTGTTGTTGATGCCAAAGGACTTGTTTTCAGTTATTCAAAACACATTCAGCTCTAACTAGGAAGAAGCAACCAAATTAGGCAAATGCCAACATAGACAGCATGCAAGAGGTGTCACTGCGACATATGCAGTTTGATGATACAAATTAGCGCAGGAATATTATTTTTTTCGCGTGTTTGTCTTCTGCTGCTATTCAATTAAACATGCAATTGTAATCATTTTGAACAGTAGTGCTATTGAAAAGCAATTAATAAACTACATCAAAGTTATTATTGGTTCTTTGGATTTATAGGAACAGTTGAAGATTATATTATTCATCCAAATGATTTTTCAAGTATATAATATATTGGCCTTGACTGTTTTTACATTTTAGTTTTATTTAGTCCAAACTAATAGACACTAATAGAAATTTCTTAACTAGAAAAATTTTAGGAATTTCTGTCAACATTTTCTTTGCTCTGTTAAATATTTGTGAAAAAGAATTTAAATTTCATAGGAGTGCTAATAATTTTGCATTGAGCTTTATATGTTTTGAGTTAAATGTTCATTTAGACATGATATATAAAATTTTATATATATATACAGACAGACAGACAGACAGACAGACAGACAGACAGACAGACAGACAGACAGACAGACAGACAGACAGACAGACAGACAGACACACACACCCACACACACACACACACACACACACACACACACACACACACACACACACACACACACACACACACACACACACACACACACACACACACACACACACACACACACACACACACACACACACACACACACACACACACACACACATATATTTTACATCTATAAAAGACATAAGACACAATTTAGACTTTAAAATTATATAGTCTAAACACAGAACATTTTATATTGAACTACAGTACCTGACAAAAGTCTTGTTGTGGATCCCAGTTGTAAGAGCAACAAATAATAACTGCAATCATCTCAATCATCACAAATACTGCAGAAGACCTATTGGAACCAAGAATATCACAGAAATCAGTCTAGTTTGGTGAAGGAAAAATCATGGTTTGGGGTTACATTCAGTATGGGGGCATGAAAGAGATCTGCAGAGTGAATGGCAACATCAACAGCTTGAGGTATCAAGACATTTGTGCTGCCCATTACATTACAAACCACAGGAGAGGGCAGCAGGATAGCGCTCCTTCTCATACTTTAGCCTCCACATCAAAGTTCCTGAAAGCAAAGAAGGTCAAGGTGCTCCAGGATTGGCCAGCCCAGTCACCAGACATGAACATTATTTAGCATGTCTGAGGTAAGATGAAGGAGCAGGCATTAAAGATGAATCCAAAGACTCTTGATGAACTCTGGGAGTCCTGCAAGAATGCTTTCTTTGCCATTCCAGATGACTTTATTAATAAGTGATTTGAGTCATTGCAGAGATGTATGATGCAGTCCTCCAAGCTCATGGGAGTCACAATATTCATTATTTCTCCACTGCACCATGACTTTATATTCTATACTAGCATTATTTATGTTAAGTGACAAGACTTTTGTCTAAGCAAAGTCAGACCTTACTGTCCTAATTAAAAATCAAGGCATTATCATATTTAATTTGGTAAAATACGTGTAATCTAGAGGCCTTTGCCTTTCATATAAGCCACTTCTGATACCAAATGATCAACTAGAAAACAACATTATTTGTTGTTCCTAAAACTTGAATAGGCGACAAGACTTTTTGTCTGGTAGTGTATTGTCATGTTCTGCAAATATATGTTCTAAAAAAATTATATATAGTTTTTTATATTATTTATCTTTTAAAATTGGAACACTGGTGCTGTTTTGTCTAAAACATTTATTTATAGGATTTTTCGTCCAATTTTAGGACCTTTTTGTTCTATTATGCAAAAGATTTATTTTAAATGTGGAGGAAATGTAATGAGTAGTTTACAGAATAAAGCAAATATTATGTTTTACTCATACACATAACCCATACCACAAATCCAGAGACACTAAGAATTTTCAAGGGGTCTCTTGATTTTTTTCCATAGCTGTATGTCCTCTGCGGTCCTGTGTGTTTGTGCTTGAGGTATCATGTGAGAGTCTCCTCTTATATCTAAGCATGGAAAACCACATTGTTTTGTGGGAAGTGGTATTCCCAGCACGTATACAAGCAACTCCACACGGTCAGATCAGGGAAGGTCATCCTCTGTTCTCTTTAGTGCAGTTTTCAACTGGTCATCTGTGAGAAGACCTCAGCCGGCACTCCATCTGACCCATGGGGAAGCAGCCACTACAATTTATGGGAATATTTATGGAACATTTTCCTCCCAAAGGAGAAATCTGTCAGATTCAGCCTGGTGGTTTACTCAGCCGCTCCTTTTGGAATTGTCATCAACGTGTTTGCCAGCTATTTTTGGGGAAGATGAATGTCCTTTGGAGAGTTAGATAAAACTTTGTGAAATTCAGAAAGGATATCATGAGGGTTTGACCTCTCTCGTTGGCTGTTTGATATTCTGGTTAGTTGGCTGTTTGGAAATTGCCATCCCAGCTCTAAAAAGTTGAGATAGTTTGTAAAATGCAAATAAATCAATATACATTCATTCATTCATTCATTTTCTTTTCGGCTTAGTCCCTTTATTAATCTGGGGTCACCACAGTGGAATGAACCGGCAACTTATTCAGCATATGTTCTACACAGTGGATGCCCTTCCAGCTGCAACCCATTACTGGGAAACACCTATACATTCTCTTTCACACACATACACTACGGACAATTTAGCTTACCCAATTCACCTATAGCGCATGTGTTTGGACTGTGTGGGAAAAACCAGAGCACCCAGAGAAAACCCACGTCAACAGTGGGAGAACATGCAAACTCCACATAGAAATGCCAACTGACCCAGCTGAGGCTTGAACCAGCGACCTTCTTGCTGTGAGGTGAGAGCACTACCTACTGCGCCACGTGCTGCCTATCAAATATACACTTTTGGTCAAAAGTTTGGGGTCAGTTTTTTTTTTCATGTTTTTATTATTTTTAAAGAAACTGTTTTCGTTTATCAAGGCGCCAATTATTAAATGTAATAAACATTTATAAGATATTAAAACTGCTCTTATTGTATGTAGTTTTAAATGAAATTGTTACTCCAGTCATTATTGATTTTATTACTGCTACCATTGTAAGGAATGTTTTTTTAACTACAGGCATTTAAACTGTAGTTTTGACAAATGACTAAAAAGCAAGCGGCAACCTCCCGCTCTCCCCCGTGAAGCCAATACGAAAGTAACTAAAACTGCAATTCATCGGCTCTCCATTTGGGGGCTGGCTCCAGAAAGTCCAGATAATTTCTAACTACAGTGCTAAATTGTCCAGTTTGATAAAAACATGTTTACAGCCTGGTACAAAACATGGCTTAGGTGCATATAGCTAATATTACCCTTCATGACAATTGTGAGGGGGTGAATTTTTTAATAACTCATCCGTTTCATTTTTATAAAGTTTTGTTAAGTCTGCATAAATAAGGGCGTGGGCACTTGAGTGACAGCTAGGTCTTGCTGGTCGCCGTCACGTCACCTCATCTGATTCCTTCTGATTAGCTGCTGAGCTCGGCATATACAGTACATCATATTTTTGTTTTATGTGGCTTTACACAGTCAATTGCCTTTTGGAAGTTTTTCCTGCAATTATCAGATAGTATAGCAGGCTGTGTGCACTTAATTGTGCTCACAAACCATTGAAGTTGCTTCCATTTACCAGGTGAGTGCAAATATATACTTATATACCATCTCTATAAATGTTTTGCTTTACTTAAGATAATTTATCATTTATAAAGTTCTTTAGACCTGTAATGCACTCCAGAATCTGACAGATTAGCTGTAGGCTATAGAACAGTCGTCTGAAACACTGTCACACAGTGTTATGCCTGTATTTCATAAATAGCCTTGCATTTACTAACACAGACTATATTTGAAGTGTTCGGAAGTAATATGCATTTTTCTCCTGTTGAAAAACGTCATAAGAACATTTTTTAGTGGCTCAAAGTGTTACAACAGTGCTTCAAAAGTCTAAACACTTTATTGATATAGTGTACAAACAAGCACATGTGGTCAAAGCACAAACGAGTCGCAGGTAATGAAGTATTAAGCATTTCTCCCTAAGAAAAGCTCGTCTAAGCAAAATGCTAGCAGGTGTCTGTAGCTCTGCTCACGCTCCGCCTTTTTGCCCTTGTTTGGTAGCCCGCGGTCGGTGTGATGACGTGCGAACAAAATGGCGACGGTCGGCCGTACCTACTGGTAGCTTCTTTTGCGTTATTCAGAAACCTATGGTTGACATCACAGATACTACATCCATATCTTTTACAGTGTATGCTAAAAAGTTATCAGTATGATGGTGAAAACTGTACATTTCTAGTCAAACCATCCTTCTGCAATCTTATAACAAAAAAACGGAAATAAGGGCAGTATTAGGCCCAATCCCAATTCTACCCCTTAGCCCTTCCCCTTACCCCTACCCCTCATTTTGCGCGTTCATGTGAAGGGGTAGTGGTGTCTCAATTCTCTTTAGCGTGAAGGCGTAGGGCTAAGGGGAAGGGGTAGACACCCCTTCGAACGAAGATTTTTCAGGACCACACTCGAAACCAAGGGGTAAGAAAATTTCCCAGAATACACCTGCTACAGCTGCAGTTTCATTGCACCCAGAAGTAAGGTGAGCCAAAAATTAGTATTTTTTTGTCATTATTACAAATTTTTACAACAAACACGTTTTAATATATACATAACTGTGTTCATGTTTTACCATCATGCTCTCATAAAAAAACGCTAAAATAAAAACCGCTAAATTTCCCAATCTATAATCCCTAATCATAACTCCTGTACAGCAGTCCCACAACATTCTGACACTCGATGACACTCGAATACCCTGTCAGAAAAGTCTATATGTTAATGTTGTTTTTGGTGTGTTTACATAGATGCATATGGCCACGGTGTAAATGCGAAGTACAGTTACGATCTTATTGCCACATTAAATCGTTATGATAACATGATATATGCCTTTAGTGATTTCCTGAAGATAAATAACAAAAAATAACACAACTGGAATAACTACAGCAGTCACGATCGTCTGATCTCATATGAAGCAAAAGATCACGATGACATATGAAGACGTGTGCAGGTGCTGTAGTGGTGTCCCTCTTCTTAGGGGTAAATTTTGAAGCCCTTCCTCTTCACACTCATTTTTAAGGGCCAAGGGGAAGGGGAAGGGGTAGGGATACAAAAAATAGAATTGGGATTGGGCCTTAATAGCTTAAAATGTGGGAGAGCGTTGCTATTATGTGATTGTATTGGACTGATATGGAGCAACCAAATGTTAATGTTATATCAGAAGTAATTCACAAATACTTGAAAATGAAATGATTTAATAACAATAATTCTCAATGGTTACAACTAAATTAGTTACAAATAACTGTATAAAATGATAAAACATAAAATGATAAAAACATATGATAATAATTGTACCCAGCTTAAATGTAAAATAAAGTTACCTGATAGAGAAGGAGAGATGGGGGAGGGAGAGAGAGACAAAGAGCACTAAGTAGGCCTTAAAGAGGGCCTGAAAGCAGTAGAGTCAGACGAGATAGCCTCCAGAGCAGGAGAGGAGCAGAGCAGGAAAAGGGACAGAGCCGAGTTTAATATCTATTTTGTATCTTTCTTGGCCATGTGACCAAAGCCCAAATACTGAGACATTCAAACTGACCAATCAACATGTGACCACATCGTAAAACCCTCAAAGTCCACACAACAGGCCCTGATCTTATCAGTATCTGCCTTTGGAGTCAGTATGGACCTTCTTGGTGAAAATGGCATGTTTTGCCATTTAAGCAAATGCATATGATAATTTTCATTCCTACACCATTAATAATTATAATAATAATAATAATAATAATAATAATAAATAATATTAATAATAATAACAATAATAATAACTAATATTAAAGTGATTTCTGAAGGATCATGTGACTCTGAAGGCTGGAGTAATGGAGCTGAAAATTCATCTTTAAAATCACTGGAATAAATGATTAAATTAAATTATAAACTACTTTTGAAAAGTTATTGTAAATTTTACAATTCATACTGTATTTTTGATTAAACGCAGCCTTGGTGAGCAGGAGAAGCTTATTTTAAAGCATTTAAAAATCCTACTGACCCCAAAATTTTGACCGATAGAGTATGTGTTTTTATCTAGTGCTGCATTTGATGGCTGTAACACACTTCACAAAGTTGTGACAAAGGTAAACATAAAAGTCTAAAAAGTTATATCATAAAAGTTCACACATAAGCAAGTGAACTGAATTATGGCTCAAAAGTTGTGAAACAATAAAATAAAATTTTCAAAATGCAAAATCACAGAATTTCGGACTTTCACCAACTACTGTTGCTAATACAACAACTAGAGTAATATGCAAGTTTTCTACAACTAAGGGGTATATTTGTTGGCTTAGGGTAAAATAAAAAAATTAAGTCATGCTGAGGTGTGAGAAATCTGTGCTTATCGACAGTGTTGGTTGTAAAATAATGTAACGCATTAAGTTCAATTCATTTCATTTCATCTTTATTTCTATAGCACTTTTACAATGTAGATTGTAAACCCACGCGAACATGGAGAGAACATGCAAACTTCACACAAAAACACCAACTGACCCAGCCTAGGCTCTAACCAGCAACATTCTTGCTGTAAGGCGAACATGCTACCCACTGTGCCACCGTGCAGCCTATTTTTTTTTTATTATTATTTTTTTATTATTACTACTATTATTATCATTATTATTATTAGTAGTAGTAGTAGTCGTAGTAGTTGTAGTAGTAGTAAGGCAAAGCAAGTTTGCACAGGGGGGCAATTCACCCGGCTTTGACTGAACTCTTGGAATTTCTAATTTACGTTTTGTTTTTTGTTTTTTTTTATTCTAATTTAGTCAAAATGAAAAAATGTAATGCAATAATGGTAAGACATTACTTTCCTATTTAGTTCATTTTTAAAGCAGTAATGTGAGACTGTAATATATTACTTTTAAAAGTACCTTTTTCAACACAGTCTCTATCTGCATGTGCTACTGCAGCATGGTTTCATGGGCACAGAATGAATGTGCTTGACTGGTCTGCCTGCAGTCTCATATGGAATATTTCTGGCCCATCGTGAAGATCAAACATTGATGGCCACCGACCGTTGAGCGGCCAACTGGGCAAACTTTATCAGTTAAAATCCTCAATTCCCAAACATTCCCAAAGTTGAATTAAAATGAAAGTTGGTGTAACACCATGTTTAATATCCCTGTCCCAATGTTTTTGCAGTGTGTTTGAAATGAAATTTGTGGATATTTGCTGAATACTATTTATTTGGTCAGTAAGAATGAAAATGTTTTCTTTGTACGTTTGTCAAAATCTCTCTTTGACTTTACTGCACTTTATAAAGTGTTCAGCTTTTTTGGAATTGATGCCATTTTGTTTCCAGAAGCTGTTTTTTGTTGTAAGTTTGTATTATTTTGGGGTTTTATTTCAGTCTCTTGTTTACGTCTGCTTTTGCCTGAAGAGATTATTTATCCTGAATCAGGCTAATATCTCAGTTCATTCCCCTAATTACTGTCTCTCTGATGGGGGCTTCAGCCCAAGAAGTCTTGGCGTGTGGGGAGGGTTGAGGGCAGTTGCAATAGAAATAAACTCTCATTTCCTGCAGTCATGGGAATATGACCCCACCTAAAGCCCCTCTGCATGTGCTACAAATCCTTCCAGTCTTGTCTCTCTGGACATCTCAACAGCATTTTTAAATTTCACACTCAGTGCCATTTCTTAAATATCTTTGTGAATGAAAGGGCCATGAAACCCCATTTTTTAATGTTAAGACATATAAATGGCTTATGAAACAATTACTAACCTAAGTCACACATGACATCACACGGGTTCAACCGTGCATATCGGTTGCAAAAAAAAGATAGTTTGCAATAGAAAACATGTTGTGTTGTGCAGTAGAATGCCAAAATCAAATGTCCAAAAATAGAAAACTTAAATTTTACCGTACACCACACTGCTTTTAATGCCAACTGCAGAAATCTTAGGCTAACAGCCATCAGAAGAGCTGAATGGAGTGAGGACCTAATAAAAAATGCTTGACTCTGCAGTTCTCATTTTATATCAGGTAAGTTCACACTTTGCTAAATCATACACATTACTCGTTTTTGATTGCAGCAATAATTTCAGCAAAACCAGTTAAATATGGTGAATTAAACTGCGGACACTGAATGCTTAGAGTGAAAAGTAAAAATGTAAGTTCACATACCCTTCCGTATAGGTGCAGTTTGCTGTCAGAATGCAGTTGTTTTGCTTGTTGATGATTACCCAGCTCCGTCGTCTTTCCTTGTATTTGGCTAGGCAGAACCTCAGTTTATAGCACTACAAAGTTTTAAATTTGGTAATCATGAAGCATTATTTACTGCACATGACCACACATAACAAAATTGTAGGCATCCAAAGACTTGCAGGTCTTTAACTTCTCTCTTGGAGTTTCAGTGAGATAGTTGTATATTTTGGGCTGGATGCTTTGTCATTTCATGTTATCCAATATCCATTGGGAGGGTGCTATCGCAAATGGACCTGTCAGATGAACGCTGCTCACTTTGACGTTAATTTTGCTGAATAACTGTGCTTCTCACTGGGTGACAAGCTGTTATAATATGCTGAAAGCATTATGTAAATAATATATAATGTATAATCAATATAACTTATCTCTAATATAACAACAAACTCTGTTCAGCATCGGATGTCAATCCCTCGCTGTAAATGCTGGCGCTCACGTTTTTTTTTTCCTGCAACCTCGATGCGTGTGCATCCTGAATGTTTACAAACCAGTAATTTGCCTATAATACGCCTATAGTACCCATAATCAATCCAGTACTGTGAAACATTCATACACTTTCACATTCACACATATTCATACACTATGGGCAATTTACTTTATTCAATTCACCTACAGACCATTTCAATGTGGTGATGCCATTGGCCTATGAACATTTCCTGCTTGTTGTCAAACTGTTTTAATAACTGTACTGTAACAGGAGGCAATTCAACCATATCTAGACATTTAAACAGCATCTTAACATTGTATATCAATATGTGGACCTTTTAGGATTCTTGGGAGCTATGGAAATAAATTGTAAAACAAGAAATATGTTAGGACCATTGTTATTGTTTACATCCCTCGGAATGGTCTATACTGTAGCACATGTGTTTGAACTGTGGGGGAAACGAGAGCACCTGGTGGAAACCCATGCCAACACAAGGAGAACATGCAAACTCCACACAGAAATGCCAACTGACCCAGCCGAGACTGGAACCAGCGACCTTCTTGCTGTGAGGCGACAGTGCTAACAACCGAGCCAAGAAAAATAAAATGAATAATGCCAAAATAAAAGGAAAAAAGTAAATAAGTAATCAAAATGCAGTCAGTTAAAATCAGTTTTGCAGATAACCACAGCATCAAGCATAAATAAGGGGAAGTAAAAATTAACACTTTACACAATATCACATGTAAAATAATCAAAATAAAAGATGAGAGATCTAACAGTAAGGAAATAAGTAGACCATCTTTATAGTTAAGACAAAAACAAAGTTGAAGCAATATCACAAAATATGAAAAATAAGCAATAAATGTGCTGTATGTAAGTTTTTGACTCTTCTAAAGCATAAAATATCATAATATGTTTGCAGATATTTCAGAAACATGCCAAGTGAACATTCTTGTTTATCTAAAAAAGTCAGATAGTCAGATATTCTGCTTGAAAAATCTGTCTGTCTTTGTTTGGTATTTTAGCACCCTGGGTTGCCTTGTTGGAAAACCACACATTTCATGCTTCTGTTTAGGTGTTGTTTGTTGTGGGCAACTCATTTTTCTATGTGTGGAAATGTGTGATAAGCCTCATATTCTATAACATTACAATTTTACCATTATAAATTTATACCATTTTTATATTTGGGCTCAGTAAGTTTATGTGTGATTTGCTTATTTATTCATAATTTTTATTAGAGAGAGAGAGTTCCATTCAACAAGATAGAAAGCTAATTCAAGAAGAGCTGAATAAATTGATTGACATTTTGTAAACACATATATTATATTATATTATATTATATTATATTATATTATATTATATTA